>CAOKZL010002054.1:0-247482 GCA_948472985.1 Iguana delicatissima
GGAATAAAGTTGTTAGTGACAATAATAATAATAATAATAATAATAATAATAATAATAATAATAGGCGTGGTTTTGAAAAGGGACACTGCCTGGACCCTGCTCTGTTCCTGCCTGACACAACCTCCCTGCAGCCTGAACACTTGGATAGGATTCAGATGACCCTGGGTCTAAAACTCCAGGTGGAAGAGCTGGCAGATGTGAAACGGAGATGACAGAGATGATGAGGCTGATGGGGAAGAGAATAACAATAACCATATCCTAACATCCGTAACATGTTGGAGAGCTTCTGTAAAAGTCTTTTGGGCATATATGGTCAGCTTTGTATGAAAGTGCAGGCCTAATCCAGGTTCATATCCTGTGGATTCCCACCACCGCTTTCTTTGACTGAAGAATGGAATAAAAACATTTCATAAAGTTCACACTAAAACCTGGAACCAATTCACCACCACTCCCCCTCCAACACAGAAAACCACC
Organism: Iguana delicatissima; assembly: GCA_948472985.1. Taxonomy (NCBI): domain Eukaryota; kingdom Metazoa; phylum Chordata; class Lepidosauria; order Squamata; family Iguanidae; genus Iguana; species Iguana delicatissima. The sequence goes on from CAOKZL010002054.1 coordinate 475, forward strand.
ATCAACACAATTACCCTGCAAGATGGTACGCTGACCCCAAGAGTGTCCCAAAGAGTGCGTTCATCTCCTCGTCCCCTCCTACTCCAGAACAAGGGTTGCCACCTTCTGCTCCCCCATTACTGATCCCGCTCCTGTGGTTTTTAGCAGCAAGTTGGCACTACAGACGCGCCAGGAATTCGCACCGCTTAAACTCAGCATTAACACACGTGTGTCTCTCTTGGTGTGGGACGCCAAAATGAAGCAGCAGCCTTACAGAGGGAGCAAAGGTTGTGATAGTAGGTACTGGGAGAAGAATAGCAACTCTAGCAAAGAAGTGGCTCCTTCTGGGAAGAAAATGTTGAAAAGGAGCCATTTTCAATTCCTAAGGTGTCAGCCTAAATACCCTGGAGCACCAGATCTCATCTGCTCTTGGAAGCTAAGCAGAGTCAGTCTGGTTTCTACTTGGATGGGAGACTGCCAATGAACACAAGGTACTCCGGGCAATATTAGAGGAACCAGCAAAACCAACCCTGCCTAAGAAAAGCCAAGGAAATTCATAGGGTCACCATAAGCCAACAGACAACTTGAAGGTACATATACGCGCACCTTCTTACCCTTCCACTATGTGAGATTTTAGAATTGTGCTATTTAATATTTAGAATATGGTTCCCTCGCTGTGTTCTGTGTAAAATAACTCCTTTTGGAAATGAATGCTGTGCTCCTGTGCAGATTTATTTGTGCTCAATGGAAGTTAATTCTGAGTAACACAGACATGGGATTTGGATAGCATCGGGGTTACAGTATTCTGCATACCCTCCAACTGTCCTATTGTGGCAGGGACACTCCCAGTTCAATGTCAATCCTCCTACTTTTCCAGTTTCTTTTCAACATCCCAGTTTTAATTTCCCACTTTCCCTCTTTGTTCCTCTGTTTGCTTCAATTGCTGCCAAATGCATTCAAAATGCAAAAGCAGTTCGCGTACAATTCGCTCCATGGGGAGAGAGGACAGCAAAATCTTGCCCTTCCCTGTATTCAAGATCCTGTGGAATTTCGGTGTTTCCTGACACCAAAGAGCTCTCTGGCTGAGAATTCTAAATACCTCCCCAGGATTTCATAGGATGTTGGAAGTAGAATAATAGCACTATAACAGTGTAGTGCAGAAATAGCCTAGGACACAAACAGCTTTAAAGAAAAAAAGACTCCATTCAAACATGAAGAAGAAGTGCTTGACTGTAAGTGCTGCTCAACAGCAGAATAGACCGCCTTGGTTGACGGTGGATTCTTCTTTCTTGGAGCTGTTTCAACACAAGTTGGATGGGCACCCTTCAGCAGTGCTGTAGTTGTATGTTCCTGCTCGTCGGGTTGGACTAGATGGCCCTTGAGATTCCTTCTGACTCCACATCTCTATGATTCTATGCGTTAAAAGCATAATCGAATTACAAATCTCTGCTAAGACAAACTCATCATGGCACGACTTTGTTATGGTGGTGGCACTGTGTGCTCCCCTGAGGCGAGACGTTATGCTGATAGCAGAGCAGGGTCTCCCGTGTCAGACAGGCCTTTGTCGATGAGCCAGACCAAACGTGCCATGCAGTCATTGGGCAGCGGCAGTTGCTGATGGTGACAGCGGCAGACGATCTCCCAGAGACGGCAGCAGAGGCACCGTAACTCGTGTTTATTAGTGTTGCACGGAAGGCCTCTTTTGAATGTCTTCTCCCACGAAAAACCCACAACGAGACAATCCAAAATGAAACAAGAGATACTGTCATAAGATGAGATTCCTGGATCGGAAGGCAGTCAACAAGCTACCGGAGTACAGCAGTGGACAACCACAAGCAGTGCTGTGGCTAATGACACAACTGGACTGAAGCCAAAAGGACGTTCAGCTGTTGATGTGCTCAGAGGTGAAAGTCCAAAGCTGCACAACACATATTCTAGGAATACGGAATGCGAGAAGCATGAATCTGGGGAAGCTAGACATAGTAAAACAAGAAACAGAGTGTCTTAACATTGCAATACTTGGGGTGAGGGAGCTAAAGTGATATTCTGAGTCAGGTAATGGGGTGACATTTATAGTGAGGAGAGATGTAGCAAACACAGTCAAAGGATATAATGCAAAGGCTGACCAAATCACATCAATGAGACTTCAAGAAGAACCCGTCAACATAAACATCATCCAAGTTTATGCTCTAACTACAGAGGAAGAAGAAACTGAAAGATTCTGTGTTGGAGTTCAGAAGGAAATTGACCACACACAAAAACAGGACTTCTTGTTAATCATAGCTGATTGGAATGCAAAAGCAGGAAATAGCAGAATTAAAGATTTTAGGACAATTTGGCCTAGAACAAAGAAATGAAGCAGGAGACCAACATATTGTTCATCACAAACACTATACTCATATTAATGCAGCCTAGAATCACACTGGTTTTAACTCTCCCTCCAATGGCCATTCAGAGCAAAGTGTGGTTGATCAGAAAGTATATGGCTATGTCCCCATCAGCAGACACAGAATGATTAATCATCCAAAAAAGAGAACTCCAGAAGATCTCATCAGAAATTAATGGTTGGTGTCTGGCTATAGGGACATGGCCAGATGCTTCTAAGATTTTTCACCGTTCTCCACCAGTCATTGAATGGCCATTCAGCAGCTGAATGGTGGACCTGTGAGGCAGGTTGGGTGGAGAAATGCAACTGAGTTCCACAAGTGGAACTACTATGTTACGCTGTGCCATACAGGTTCTCAGAAAAGGTGTGCTGGGAAGCATGCCACCGTAAATTCAGAGACTTTTCGCCATGGTTGTTCACAGGCAATGCCATTATGGGTATCTGTGAAGAATGCTATCCAAGTTCCTATATTTACTTTCCTAATACACAATTTTGTGAAGCCTGATGTTTTTGCAATGCACTAAAAAGAATTCCTAAATGAGCATTAAAAATACGTGACTAGTAACCCAAGAGATATTCATAAGGAAGCAATGATCAAGGGGCGTAGCTATAGGAGGGTGCAAAACTGCAGCGTGGTTCTTCCAAATTAGAATTCTCCCTCCCTCCACTTTTCCTTCAGTTTCCAAATGTCTAGTATTGCAGGAAATGAGACACAATTGACACAAGAGCTCTTATATATGTATATATTTGCTTTCCTTTGGTAAGTCTGCTTGCCCCTTCTTATTGGATGCCTAAACTGTAGATCAAAATGTTCATGTGAAGTTTTAAAATACTGTAATGCTAGAAATTTCGGGACTGAAAGAAAATATCATTTGGGACAAGGCTGATTCTTATGTGGGAGGGCATTACCCTCATTCCCCCGCCCCACAGCCATACCCCTGTAAAAACTAGAGACACGAGAGAATTACGTTACAAATTTTCATTCCTCAAAGAAATAACACAATGACATTTTGGTGCATTCTCAGCCCATGCTGCTTTATTGCTAAAAAAATCGTATACAGGTGCAGAGTTTCCAAGTTCATTGTTGAGTAACTGTTTACAGTGTCAAAAGAATCAATTTAACACCCCTCTTCCCCTCCCCCAAAGATGCATAGATATAAAAAGCAAGCTGCCTTCCAATATATACAGGGGTAAGATTATTTGCACTGTTACACTACCTGTGCAATGGAGTATAATATAAGTGTAGCATATACCTTCCTCGGCTCTTCTAGCTGTCCAGGTGAAACACACCAATGAATGCTATTTCTACAATTGAGGGAAAATTCTTGTATGTTTTTCCGGGGTCTAGACTTTACTACTGTTCTATTTTCAGTATACTCCTCCCACACACATTTTAAAACCACTCTACAGAGTAGCCTATTCTATTAAGCAAGACACTGTTAAATAGCACAGGCCTAAATCCCACCCTTGAGTTGATGCTACCAGCAAATTCATATAACCAACAAGGAGGAATTTAGAGAAAATTAAAAATCTATTTTATTTAGCCTGTCAACATGAAATCAGAGGGGCAGTCAAGTTTAAGTCAGTACGACAAGTCTGTTCAGAACGCTTAATAAATGCATCTACTTGGCAGCTACTCATTACTGATAATGGCAGTATAGATATGGCCTCTGCAACACATATGCCCAGGAAAAGAAAGAGGCATACTTTAACATAGTTTCATAGGCAAGGAGAAGGTAAACTGTATCATAAAAAACTGTTCGTATCAGCTAAAGTTTTCCTTCAGAAATGAGTGCAGCCAGAATGCAATTCACAGGAATTCTAAATTCAAGGTTCGCATGAAGAAAAATTTCCAAGCAGGCTGTGCTACAAAGTCTATTCTTGTCTAATGTTTTGCATGTAACACTAATCATTAAGTACTTTCCATTAAACGCACCCCACTTTCAATGCTCAGTATTAATTTTTCTTAATTGGAACAAAACACAGAGAAGGGGGAAAGGAGAGAATGCTGCCGTTAGATCTCTAGCTGATCAAAAATGCCCCTCTGATTTAGAAACAATTTGTGTTGAGAGAGAGTGTGTGTATCTGTCCAGCACCCTTTTTCCATTTACAGATTTTTGTTAGGTACCATTATTGCTGGTTTGGAACCAGTTCCTCTTTGTATAGCTGCCTAAGTGGTGAAAGATACCTGAAAAACACACCTGTCCTTGAAACAATTCAATACCTGAAGGGTGTGGACTGCTTACTGATTTCATTTGCTCCATTTATGTGCTCCAACACAGTTCTTTCTCTCTACTACCTGAAGAATCATCAGAAGTCCCCTTAGATTCCCTCGCCCCTCTATTTGGCTTTCCCTATTGCCTTTTCTGTACTCTGAAACTCTGCACCTTTCTATTTGTACAAGAAACCCATCTTGCCACCAACCACGTTCATATAATGCAGGGCCAAGGGACCACAGTGAACCTGGTAAGAGGTTAAAAAGGGCTCATTCAGCTGATTTTTCTTTCCAACACACAGTTTTGGCGTCATGCTTCTTCCCTTATTTATATGCTCTGCCCCTTTTAGTCAAGAGGCAGCATGTTCTCTAAAAAAAAGAAAAATCCAAGAATCAAAGCAGTTAAGTTCAAGCTATTGGTATATTAGTTCCTATTGCTTCATAATGTATAAATGCATATATCAATTTACTTGTAATAACTATAACACTAGACATCTCAATCATGCATAATTAGAATACTAGCTCTATAAAAGACGGTTTGCGCGCCTGTGTGCTTGTGCCACTGTCATTTTTCCATGCAAGTGTTCAACGCTGAGGGCCTCCCAACCCTGACAGTTTTTCAAGCGTTCTATGAATGCTTGCACGGAGGAACAAGTGAGTAAGTTGCAGCAATATCCAGTCCTTAAGAAATGCTAAGCCTTGTGGAATGTTCATTGTGCTGTGACTTGGAAACTTTAAATTTATCTAAAACCAACAACCAAAACCAACTCAGTTTCCATTCTATCCATCTCCTCTACCCCCCTCCCAACAATAAAGCCAATTTCACATTTGAAACACTTCCATTTCCTCTTGGTGTGTGGATAATCTTCACCCTAGGTGCCCTACCTCTCAAGATGCAGTATGTTTTCACTTTTTATTCCTTTACTTTCCAGGTTTCAGCTGCAAGGCACAATTATAGCACTATAATTCCACTTGGGCTGCCCGATTCCATTCTGCGGTTTGCAGTTCAGGGAGGGACACATAGCATTCTCAGCCAGAGACCTCCAATGCTTCACCCAAACTATTTATCCCAAGAGTCCACAGGAGGTAGTCATGGTGGTAAAAAGTGGAATCATAGTGCTACAACTGCATGGCACAAAAGAGACCTTATTTTCCTCACTCTGTAAAGCAGCGCCTAATACGTTCTTCTTGCTGCAGTCTCCCTTGGGTGCCTCACATTGCAGGGCACTTCCTTGCATTTCAGAGATCTCACTGCCCTTCTATATGCAGAGACACAGTAAATCCCCCTGCATTCACTCACCCACTGATGGAATGACAAACAAAAGTTCAGCTTGGCCCTTCCAAATCCTGGTTGCAACATCTCAGAACTACCAGTTGCAAGCTTGCCATCTGTAAACTGGGAGCTTACTTATAATACAAATTGACTGCCACCTTTGTATTCTTTGTCAATATTGTGCTTCAATTCCCACTCTTTGCAAAGCAAAGAGAAAGGGGGAAGTCAGTATGAAAGGAAGAAGTAGGAAAGGGAGATTCACCACAAACTCGTGAAGTCAGGCTAGAATCATTTCACCAGAAGGACGGAGAGAGTTTTTAAAAAGCAAGTTCCGGCCAAGATGCAGCATTGCCCAGCGTAATGTAAAAGGTCTGCAGACAGACAGCTACTACAGCTCCCATCTTACCAAATCCAGGACCCAGTTTTGCTGTGATAGCTCCCTGGAACAGCCATTCAGCATGGGAACTGTTTTGCTCTGTTTTACCACCAAATGGAAACAGAATTTAAAGTTCAACATTATTTATCTCAAACAATCTCAGTACAACCAAAATTTTGTGATGAAGTTCAGTGCTGTTTTTCTTGTTCTTGTTATAATCGTAATTATTGTTTAATTATTGTTTAATCAGGAGGGAGATCACAGCAGCAGAAAAGAGGTTGGAGACCCTCAGTAGACGATGTCATTGGTCTGCACCTGGTTACGGGGCATAGTCAAACACTCCTCCAGTGCCTCATGTTCTCCATGAACCGTGGAATGGCCATTCAGCAGGGCCATCACAGCAAAACTTTTGAGTCCTGGGAGGGGCACATTGTTCATTGTGGAGGGTGGAACAGAATAGCAATCTCCACAGTGACGAAAAAACTGCTGTAAGTAGATGTAAGATGGAGTTGCTTGTGTACGTCACTAACAAGAACAGCACTGATGTACTTTTAATGAAACCCTACTCTCCAGTTGACAAAGGGCCAAAAAGAGAATCACTACAGTGCAAAGAAGAAAGGGAAACATGCACACCACAGGATAAGTACCCAAGAACATCTGAAGACCCTCTTCTCCAATTATTTAAGGATATTCATTTCAATACTAGACCAGCAAGAGCTGGGACACAGCTCACTGGGTATATGCTTGTCACTTCTACAAATCTAGATTACACTGCTTTACACTGTGAGCCTGTAGTCGATAGCCAAGTGCATCTTTGAGAAACCAACCGGATCTTAATTAGAATTTCCTAAACGGCACCCTAGCCACAGCAGCAGATCTTGCAACTGTCCTGAGGCCCACACTCTGATGATCAAAATACTAAGCTGATGCTTCATTTTGTGCTAAACTGGGCAACAACACTGCTATGCCTAGCACCAGTTTTGCTGTGAAAAATATTTGCAAGCATGAGGTGACTAACTTCCTACCCACATCTGGTCACAACAAACTTGCTGCAAATAATTTCCTTAGCTAACCTAGTCCTGGAATATCTATTTGGAAAGAAAGCACAAAAGGGCTCTTACATATTCTGTGTGAGGAAAACATATTACCAAGTTTTTGGTAACTGAATGAAAACAAATTACCAAGTATCTTTACACACATACAGAACATATCTCTCATTAATTCAGTTTCCAAACATTATTTTGGAAACCACTGCTTTCACATTCCAGTATGAATAAGCAAGGCTTCATACAGAATATACGTGCATTCCGATTTTAAAACAGGACCTTCCACTATTCACCTTAACACAAGGCTGTATTAATCAAACTGCTGGTAGACAATGGATGTATTATTATTAAGAACAGAAATAAATGTAGAACCACGTTCTTCAAGCACACATCTCAACTTTGCAGGGTGAATCTGGACTATATTCTTCAGCTGAATACTGCTTAAGGCAGATTTATGTATTAGACTTACAGTTTCCTTGGTCTTCAGTATGCACATGCATACAAGGTTAGTGCAAGCTGCATTTTTAAGAGGTATTAACTGCACTCTCTAGAGTGGTGGGGGTAAAAGATTGCTAGGCATACTCAACTGAATCTCACTCTTCCCTTTTCAAGTCCAAAAGTGTCTGTGTAGAACTAAGAAAAAGTGAAACCAAGACACATATCCACAAGTTAAATAAAAAGAAAAAGGTGAACTACATCTCTAAGAGACATGTACAACTCTTGGCAGACGTATCTGGATGGTCTGTATTTGCTAGAATTCCTCCGAAAATCTGACACAGCTAACTAGTCTCGAGTAACAATGAAATTTTATTAAATTACATGACTGGATTGACTTGGTTATTTTTCACACTGCACAGGTCTAGCACTTTTATACCATTTAAAATACGAGAGTTGCATCATGTGGAAACCTGAGATTTATAGTTTGGTGAGGCACTAGAGCTCTCTGGCAGGGAAGTCTAAATTCCTCACGAAGCTACAAATGTCACGGCAGTTAAAGTGGTATCAAAATGTTATAATTATGTAGTGTGACTCTGATATTATGCCCGCTCCCAATTCTGGAAGAGCTCCCTTGCACCCCAGAGGTGCATATCAACCTTGTGCTATCCGGAGACAAGGAGGATAAGAGTTCATCACTTCTTCAAGCATAACAAACTTCCTTCCCAGTTGCACAAATCTGTAAAAACAAAATTCTGCCTTAAACCTGGCCCAACTCTGGAACGTTCATGCCATGTGTTCCTTTGAAGAGAGGAATATTCCACCTTTTTTAAGAAAGAAACTCATCTTGTCAGGCAACTCCCTGCAACACAGAGCATCACAAACCTATTTGGTTAGTACCATTTATTCTACTGTACAATGCTTGCTAATGCAAGTTAGTTCCTATTACATGCAAACAGTTATTGCTACTAAAGTTCTATTTATTAAGTCATCTTATGGCTTTATTTGCATTAGGGATTCTTCCCCCTACATACTGTGCTATTTTGCATTCCAGTTTCAGAGGTATTTTTCCATCGACTGATTCTCCCAAGCGCTAAAACTACTGCTCTCAATGGTACAGATAACATTTGTTCACAAAAGAACTTGGACAGAGCTCAGGTTCTCACAGCTCCTCTGTAAACAGCCCACCTTCCCAATCTACATGAGAGAAAGGGCAGAGACCTTTAAACATGCTACTAATTTCACAAGACCTCTTCTTCTGCAGATGGTCTACATCGTTCCTTTGAATTTTAGACAATAAGCAACTCAAAAGTAGAATCATCCCTTCTCTCACCAATGTTGGCTGTTTATAGAAAAGACCAAGAAAAAAAATGCAGTATCCTCTGTAAGCTAAAAGTAGTGCTTCTGTTACATATACTACACATAACGCATGAAACAAAATAGTCTAAATTGCAGATCTACTAGATATATGACTTAAAGGTGAGCAAACTGACTTGCCTGAACCTAAAAGAAATTGATTATCACCTATTAGAGTAGTATTCTGGACAAAAGGATGATAGACATCCTAGGATAATCAGTAACTACAGTACAGAAGTAACGGTATTTGGACTGCAAGAAACAAATGTGATCCAATAGCTCGAACTCCAAAAACTCCTTTTCCTACATATTTCTGTGAGCAAAAATTTAACATTATTTGTTTTAACAATGGACATGATCAATCATTTAGTATATATCTTGAAAAGCAGTAATGTTAAAACCATTTCTAACATTCCCCATTTTGCAAGATGCCTGTTTTGAATCAAAGCTACACTGATGCCTCACTACAAGGGTAGTTAAGGATATATATGCAATCAGTTGCTAACTAATTCAAAGTATGCCAGTCCTTCTCAATGGGAAGCACAGTCATATATTAACGGAGAACTTGCTGAGGAAGAGACTATCCATATGTTAACTAGTCATCACTAAAATTTTACAAGTCCAGCTGATCAGTTATTTTTCCTGTTAACAGCAAATTATTTGCTCAGAAAGGACTTTCTTCACCACTCTGTCACTACTGTCTTGGTTTTACCTGCAGCTTTTTTCCCCTAAAATGTAACTGGCTGCATGGAAGTTGTTACTGGCAAGCAACCTACTGCTGACTTTCTGCTACCATGGCCTAGAAAGGACACTGCATCTTTAATCCACGTCCATAACTGTACCAATTTATGAGTTACACCATCAGCACTATTAATTTGTCACTCTGAAATTGTTTAAAAAAAATACTAATAGGCTCATGCACCAAAATCCTAAAATGGCACTACAGTTTTGCTACAAAGCACTAATGCTTATGGAACTATACACATCTCAAAATGGAAGACATTGGTGATTTTGTTGTTCTCAAACAACTTGTAACGTTTGTCCACAAGTATTAAAATATATTTATATGTATATATTATACTATTGCACGTGCCCCGTATTTGTTTCATCTTCCATATGGGAAAGACTTCCTGCCAGTGAGGAAAAACAGATGCAATTCAATATGTAAAACCACAGAGTAAGGCAGCATTGCCTTTGCACAGTACTGTTAAGAATATGCTACAGAATAAGTACTGCAATAGGATTTCCTGGACATCTACAGCAGACTCTTCTCTCCAAGTCAACTTTAAACTCACTTCTAATGTAGTCCTATTGAGTTTAAATGAGTACATGGCTAGAAAGACATTTAAGAGGGAAAGAGGGCTGAGGGACAAATTTCTCTGCTGGACTTTTATGTGACTGGTGCGGCTGCTCTTGCTTACATCCATTTTGGTCATGCGAGAAATCCAAGTAACACATGCTGTCATACTCTTTTACAAATGACATTTCTGAGGTGCAAGTAACTAAGACAACAACAACAAAAAGTCCACAGACTGGTCAACCATCACCATGCTAGATGCCTTTTAAATTCTGGGGGTTGGTTTTGAAGAAAACTATTTCATTAAGATGTTTGGAGCTACATCACACATCTTGATTGATTCATTAGGTATTCTTTCAGAACCTTCTAAGAGGATATGCAACTACTTTATATTTGGAACTTCCACCTGACTTGAGATTCCACTAAACTTCAAAGTTAAACTGAATAACAAGCTCATCAGTTGACCAGACATTCATAGACCTGATTATTTACTGCAACTACAGATTTTTACCAGCTTGATAGTGTTCCCTTAAACATTCCCTTTTTTCCCCCAAGTTGATTTTCAATGAAGGAAAACAGCAGAATAAAATTATGTTAAGTATTTTCCGTGCATCTATTTGTCATGTAAAAGTTAAATTAGATGAGAAGTGGTGACATCATACAAGTGCTTTGACTGGCATGCTCCTCTTATTAAAACCAATTTTAAAATCATGGAACAGGAAATCAGCTCCCCAACTGAGCATTACTGCTTTCCCTCACAGAAAACCATCCCTTTGCAAATTCTAACCACACCATTAAATAGTATTCAAAGTTTGGTTTGCTGTAACTGACCATTCCTATGTCATTCCATTTTTAACCCAGATTTAGGATTTTTAAAAGAAACAGGTGGCATTCACATTTTAATAATCTAAGTAAGGTGCACTACTAAGGGCTCCTGATCCAGCATAAGGTACATTACTCTTTTTTTTCCATGAAGAAGCCACTCATTCTGGCAAACTGTGGTGAAAGACAGCTATTATCCCTCACTAAAAGGAAATGTCATGTCATGTATAAATCACACACAGCAGAGAAAAAGAGTTATCTGTAAACATGTTAAAATTACAACGTCCACCTTAACTGTGGATTACACCCACTAGGAAACTAGTGAAGAAGCCCTTCCTGAGCGTGTCTACTCTTTGTTCATCTAAGTGGTGAAAAATAGTACATCTATCTTTATACTTGTTGTTGTTCCCTTTGGGTAAGAGATTGACTTGGAGAAGGCTATTACTCCTTTTGCTGCTGAATCTCCCAAGGTGCCTGGGATACCAAGTAAATGCCACGGAATCTGGGCTCGCTTTTAAGTCCTCAAGGCTTCACCCTTTTGGGAAAGGACTTGCTAGAAAAGCAGCAACTTACAGCAACATTTCTTTTTTCCAGCCTTTAGGCAGATTGGTACACACAGATTATTTTGTTCATTCACTTTGATTTTAAAAGGGAGGATACACTCAAGCACAGTGGACAAAAATGACTATTAGCTGCTGTGCATCAGCTGCCTAAATAGTGACATCAAGATGGCTATCTATGAACTGGCCCCTTTCAGGAGAATTTTCCATTCTGGAGAATTTCCCAAGCCTTTTATTTTCTATTTAGAAGTTATTCTTTCTTTTAGCATACACATAACATCCTGATTATTTTGCCAGGATCTTTCATACACCAAGATCAGTTTGTTCAAAGGACATTATCAATCTGTTACCTTTTCCAAATTCAACACTGGGAATAGTCAGTTCCCCAACTAGACATTGTAAAGAGGGCTAACTATCAGTTGGAAGAGCCTTTAGTCTTTACCTGTATGGACAAACATTTGTAGAGCGCAAAACAGTGAGCAACAAATTGGCACAGTTGACACTGTTTCTACAAAACATCAGCTATACATCTTAGTTGCTCCATAAGGACAAGACAATCTTTTTTCTCCTACAAGTTTTACATGTCAAATTTTATCTTAAGAAGCTAGAGTAGAAGGAGAGTGATGGTTCTTCATCTTCTCTATGGTAATAAAGGAAGGATTTTTCTTCACCAGAAGTGCATTCAAAAACAGGCAGAAGTTCACAATCAGCCTTCACTTGTTGAGAGATGAAAGGACCTGCTAACAAACACAGTAAATGTAATTAAAGTGAGACTAACTTCACAATCAGTAATATACATATATATATGCATATTTTATAAATACTTAGTACATGTACATAGGGTCCACTAGAAGGAGCAAATGTGTTCGCCACGCTTGTTCCTGTAATTCTTGGGAATTTTGAAAAATAGACACATGGCATTTCTGTTGTCCCAAATTATTTTCTGGCAATTTTCAGGACCAGCTGCAACAATTCATTCCTACACTGGACTGGATTAATTTTTAATTCCAAAATATATCAGGGAAAAAGTATCTTTCTCTTCTTTTTCTTTTTTCCCTAAAGTATCTTAAGAGTTACAGTGTATCACTGAAATGGCACTTTTGCATTCTAACACTACAAATCAAAGATTTAAAAAAAAAGAGGAGAAATCTGCTTCTTAATGCAATGGATCACTTCAGCAAATCATACTCTGGTTTTTAAAGGGAAAAAAAGCCTTTTGAAAAGTCCTAGTGTAGATTGAAGGAACTGCTACAAGCAGCTCTTCCTCCACAGAATTTTCATTAAGAGATCTAAAAACCCATTTGGCAAGCATTAACAGTGTTTCAAGTTCAACCTCTTCTTTTCATACTTACAACAGTGTAAGACTACTGATGTTCCTTAGCTTCTAATTCTTTAACCGAAGCCACAGGAGTACTTCTCCCTGCGTAAGAAGAGATTTTTTAAAATCCAACCAGATACCAAAAATCAAATTCAAATGTTTTCTAAGAGTTGTCTGCACCATTTCTGGATGAAGAAGTTTCTAGTTATTGCTTTAGAATTATATAAGAATGAACTAAACAGACAGCAACACTTCAAAAAAGTTTCTGCTCATCAGTCACAGAATCAAAGAACCACAGAGCTGGAAGAGACCTCAGGGGCCATCCAGTTCAACCCCCTGCCATGCAGTACTCCAAAGAAAAAGATGACCATTAATTTTTGCATCAAGTTTGAAGTATTTTATATAATAATCTAGAATACTTCACATAAAATGCATTTTAAAGATTTTAGTATGGTCTATTTCACACGACACAATCAGCACCCTTTGACACCACTCTATCTGACATGGCTGCATCCTACAGAATCCTGGCATTTGTAGTTTACTAAGGTACTATACCTCTCATTTAATTTACCACTAACAGATCAGACAGTTTTCACCTTGGTAGAAGAAAAATTAACTGCTAATTGAACAGTTCCACCACACACCACTTTTAACATTTTTGCTTCTTCTCCAAGCAGGAAATTTATCAATTTTTGGGGTATGCTCTAACCAGATTAAAGTGCAACACAGGTTAAGATCTTGCCTTGCACAAGTAGATCATAAAAGATCTGCCAGGCCTATTTAAGTCTTGTCCCCTCCCCGCCCATGGCTGATCTACCTGTCTAGAAGCTGGGCACAGCAATTCAGTGGCCAAGAGAGAACCGGAAAAAGACAAGGGACAGTTGGAAAGCTAGCTGGGAAGCCAGCAACAGCTGTTACTACAGCCAGCTCAAAGAAGATGATGTCGTCCTCCTAGACTCTGGAGGATGCCTGGGAGGAACAAGAGAATCCCTTTTTAATCTCTTACAAGCAGCTGAAGAAACAGCCAGTTGGCTGCCCATCACCCTTCCCCAGCCACTGAATGGCTGTGAGGAGGAGCATCCAGGTAGCTTGCAGACAGGCAGGTAGCTTGCAGAGAGAGTTGTAGCAAATGAAGGCAGTGGTTTCCTTCATCTGCCATGACCAGGAAAGCACAGATGCAGGCATAATATTCAATTACATCTGCACATGTCACTAATAGGATGTCAGCAAGCAGATGGTTTTCAGCTATCAAGCAGCAGGAAAAATAATTCCATGGCCAAAAGACACTTACCTTTTGTATCACAGCTGTACAAATCATTTTATCATCACAAATTCTTGATGGGCACTTTCTGGTAAACTAATTTTCTTCTGTGGACTGTCAATCAATATGGTGCGTACATGGACCTGGGAGTAGGCAGGGACAAAATGAAAAAAAGTCTAAGTTCAAACAAGTTTACAAAAAAAAAGATCACTGCTCTCTCCTATCTAAAAGCCACTGAAGCTACTCCACATTAAACCACCCTACGCTCTGGAACAAACTTCTTAGAGAGATCAGGATGGTACACCCCTTGCTGTCTTTCCATTGGCAAATTTGTTTGGTTTGTAATTTTATTTTGACAGCCTTTTGAGAACGGGAAGTTTTTAAAGTAAGGGCCTTTAGGAGCATGGTGTGCTATTTTGATTTACTGTATTTTAAACTTTTTAATTGTATGTTTTAAACCTGGCTTTGTTCCATTTTAATGTTTACTTTGTATGCTTTAAATATTTAGTAGTCATAAGTCACCCTGAGTCCAAATTTTCAGGGAAAGGTAGGTCAGAAATGAAGTTCAAATAAAAATAATAATAATGGTATTACACAATTTAAGTCATTATAACTTAAACATGTGTCTCCGGCCATACGCTTTAGCCTTTTCTTTTGTCTTTCAATATATACACTGCAACTTTGGAATGGATGAACTGCTTAGTCTTAGCATTCAGTTTACACACTTCCTCCTTCTCCACACAAAACAAGCAGAAGCTTCTAATCCTGGTGGGTGGCAAATCATAATGTGCATATGCCTCTTGATCTGGCTGAGGACACCACTTTTTACCTCAGTAAGACATGCATCTAAAAGAATCATGTGTACTCGCACCTCTCAGGGACATGTACAAAAGACTTCCAGTTAGTCATGACTTTCTGCCACATTTCCACTGCCTGAAGACACAATAGTTCTCTTCCTCCTACCTCATCTTTATGGTTGCAGGCTGCCACATAAAGCATGAAGCAGTATTTCCCTTCAAGAAAATGAATTTAACACAAAGGCAAAAACCAGCAAAATCCCTCTTCAGAATACCCAGAAATGTAAAGTTCAAATAAATGTATTTTTCATTCATACTCTCACAGTTTATAAAAGTTAATATAATATTAAACTATCAATAGAATTAAAAACAATTTAGAAACATTTCCTTTCAAAAAGGGAGGAAAATCCAAGCAATAGAGACAATACAGTATGTTATTAAAGGCCATTTCTTCACAAAGCATCAGTCCTCAAAAGCTTGCTGGGGAAAAAAAGTCTTCACCTATCTTTGGAGGGATAACAAGGAGGGCTCCAACCTAAATAAAAGAGTTTCAGAGCCCGGGGGCATCCACTGAAAGGGCTCTCTTCTGTGTCCCCACAAGATGCACCTGAGAGGGTGGTGGAACAGAAAGAAGGGGTTCCCCAGAAGATTCTAAAACCTGGGCAGGCTCTTTTGGGTGAATATAGTCCTTCAGATAAGCTTCCAGCTTAAAGACTGAATCAGAAGTATATCCAAGCTGCAGATCTTTGCCATCAAGGGGAGCATAACCCCATCCAGCATTTAAGTCCATTTTATCCTATTAAAACAAATGCCGCCACAAATGAAGAAACCCATGCCTTCTCATGCAACTGCTGTCTCATCAAGTAAATTCTTGGTAAAAGAATGGAATGTCTTCAGAGTCATACGATCAGGAAATCTGAGGGTTTTTATTTTCACCTTTGCTGAAGGAAAGGAATAGAGACAGGTCTCAAGAATGCAAAGCTGACAAGCCCAATAGTAGTGTGATGGATCACCTGCAAGCAAGGTCACTTCATTATACACCGCTTACGCAATTAAACCCACACATCCCTAGTATATGTGAACTAGAGCATTCTGGCCCTTATTATCATGCTCCTGCAATGCGGAATTATTTTCAAAGGCAAAGGGGGGAAAATCAGCACACTCAGCAAGACTTAGCTCTCCTGGATTATTGCAGTTTCCAACCACGTATAATGAAGACTGTCCTTAAATTTTCACAACATCCTGTCCAGGGAGTTTACATTTCAAATCAAATCACACTGACTCCTCATTAAGTGATTTTTAAAGCTGAGGCCAACCATTTACATTCGCTTACAATTCCCATGATAAATTAATGTAAATGAATCTCTCAGATACTTAACTAATGAAAGAACATCAAGGGAAGACTGGGCAAGCACACAACTTCCATTCTAGACACATTCTTCTCAACAAAATTACACTTGATTTTCAATGGCATGAATACCAGCAACTCTCATCAAATACCCACAGAAGGTAAGTTTAGGCGCACAGCATTTTGCAAGCCAAAGAAAGAAATCGTACAGAATCTTTATAAAATCAGTCGGTCCTTTGGAAATTATTACCACAGTCAGGACTCAGGCATCCTACTCACTTGATTTCTACCTGAATTCCTCTCTTCCTCCTTCACTTAATCAGCAAGCATTCCAAAAGCCTGATATATTAACTAATCATTAAAATACAAACACTGGGAACAGGACAGGACTATTTTTAAAGCAAATTCATTTCCAGAATAGCTATGCTGCATTCCCTGTTTTTATTTTCATTGGCATGTAAAATAAAAATAACACTCAACAATGAGCGATCTTCCTACTCCATTTGGCAAATAGGAACTGACAGTACAGTGGGCCCTCAGTATCTGCTAAGGTTTGGTTCCAGGACACATACACAAAATATATCAAAATTCGTGGATGCTCAAGTTCTATACATACAGTGGTGTAGTAAAATAGTGTCCCTCATATAAAATGGCAAACAAAATCTGCTTTTTTGGGGGGGGTTGCCTTTTTGGGAGGGCAATACTTTTAAGCCATCGTTGGTTGAATCTGTGGATACAGAATCTGTGGACAGTGAGGGCCAACTGTATTGTTTAATATCAAACACACTTCATGCTACAGCCTAACAGATGAAAATAAGACACTGTTGTTACTCTTGTTATTATTGTTAGGTGCTTTCAAATCAACTCAGACTTTTGGTGATTCTATCATAGAGTTTTCTTGGCCAGATTTCTTTAGAAGAGGTTTGCCACTGCTTTCTTTTAAGGCTGAGGGAGTGTGAATTGCTCAGGGGTTACTCCGTGGGTTTCTGTTGCACATCAGGGATTTGAACCCTGTCAATTGGAGTCCTGGTCCAACCCTCAAACCACTATCCGAAGCTGGTTCTTTATTCATTTACACCTCACCTCTTCCTCAATACTGGGACTCAAAGAGGATTAGAAAATATTAATACCAATAAAGATTCAAATGCATATAAAAATCATATAAAATATATAAAATTTACTCTATGGAATTTACAAAATCCCAGCTATTCAACAATTCATTAAAATAGAAGATTAAAATCAGCAAGACATTACACTATTAAAAAAAATACTGCAATTAATTCCTCAAAGCCTGCTGGAAAAGAAAAGTTTTCAATTATCAGCCAAAGGACAGCTAGATGGAAGTTACCCTAGCCTTCCCAGGGGGAGTTCCAAAGTCTCAGAGCAGCCACCAAGAAGGCCCTGCTCTAGTTTCCCATCAAACAAGCCTGAGGAGGAGGCGACTACAGACAAAGCAGACCTACTTCCCAGTTAGCACCCACTACAATACTTCAGCACAGAGGGGTTTCATTCTGCTACTTCTGGAGCGTAAATGACAGTACGTCACTAAAAAGCCTTAAGAAATATGGTAGAATTTACTTCAACTATCTTTTTTCTTTTTAAATCATAGATATTGTAGTAGACCTGGATCTAGGTCCAGGCACACCACATCAGCCATCATTTCTATAAAATGTCATTTGTGCTACTCTCCAAAGATGGAAAAAAGAGATGGAAAGAGGGTACAATCAGGTCCTTTTCAAAGCTGATGGAACTACAATGAGAAAAGCCAAAAAAAGTCTAAGCAGGCATAGTTCTGTAGAAAACTTGACTCCTCTAGCAAAAGATGTACAGAGTAGCAGCGCTCCTAAGGATAGAATATCACAGCACCAACTAAAACTACTGTTTCTGCAGCCAGAACTCAGCTGTCTCAGCCAAATTTGAGTTTTCTATACCAAAAGCAGTGATTTTGGGCAAGACGTTTTCCAGCACTGGTGTCTCCATGCATGTGTGTGTGTGTGTACAGTTTTCTATTCTGAAATGCTCATTGTTACATAAAATAAATCAATAATAAATAGATAGGATATCAGCCAAAGGGTTGGTTCCTCAGCTGTCATTAATTTTTTCAGGTTACTGTATCTAACAAATAAATCAGTTTCTTGAATGCACAACTCTCTGAGTGTGGACATATTCACATTTCAAAACTGTAGGAATTTGATGTCACTTTAACTGCCATGGCTCTCTCCTATGGAAACATGGAGTTTATAGTTTGGTGAGGTATTGTCCTCTAAAATACAGCGTTAGATCTTCCTGGTGCAGAATTCCAAGTACCCATTAATACAAATCCCAGGATTTCACAGAACGGAACCATGGCAATTCAAGTGGTATCTAAATGCTATAATTGTGCAGTGTGCATACATCCTAACTAACTGCAGTTTATCTTCCACATTTGCGGGTTTAACATTCCCCAATTAGATTATTTGCGAGTTTCTTCTCCAGCCCCTGCCCCCCACCTCAGGCATTTCTTTTCTGGACAAATCTTCCCCCTCTCCACCTCTAATCAGGCTGCAAAGGCCTTTATAACCCCACCCCAGGATCTTCTCCTCCACCACTAGTCACTGTCAGCTGAGGATGCACCAAAAACCCTCTATTGATGCCTCCCCCCAACCAAGGTAGAAAATGGGTGAAAGAGAAGAAATACAGGGTCACCAAGCTGACACACTCTCTTCCCTCTCCTTTCCATTGGGACCCTGGCTGCCCGCTCTCCCTACCACACCTTGGCCCACTTTCCACAGACATACACTTTAATATTTATAATTTTTTTCACTTTTGCCGGGGTACTGTGCCCCTAACCCTAGCAAATGCGGAGGGCCGACTGTAGTTTTCAATGCTTTCATTTAAACAAACAAACAAACAAACAAACAAAATAAAAGCATTGACTCATCATGCCGTAACATGTATCCATATATTCGTCTCCTAAGTAAAACTTTCAAATCAAACTGTGTTTTACTGATTTTTTTCCACAAATAAATATTTTCCTTCAACTATTTTTAGCTTGGGGAAGGGAATGACATACTTAGAAGACAGTATTAGGCAAACAACATTTAAGGAATCAATCATTATTTATTTAATCTTAATCATTTTAGGGCATCAGACCCCACCCACTGCAAGCATGCAGCATTATCCAAAACTGAAGGAACCAAAGGTAATCCTGCTCCCATGCCCTTTAAGGACACCATCTCTGCAGATTTATTTTTATGTGCAGACTCAGATTTCACACCTACTTTAAAAATAGGTTCCTATGTTTTACAGTAAGAAAAAAAAATGCCTGGAGCCTGTGGTAATCCGCATGATTAATTGAGAAACTAAATTTAACACAATGATCCCCTCAGGTACATTTTGTTTTGTTTTTCAATTACAAACTGCCTTTCTGCTTGGGAGCTCCTAGGAATACAAATGTCCCTGGTTTGCACATATTCCCACTCAAATATTCTGCCCTCTTTCAGCATAATGTCTGTACCCTGAAGTGTGGTTTATACAACTATGGTTTGCTCCATTATCTATGATACAAAGAGCTGGTTTAATCTTAAAAACCCCTACAGTTACAATCAACAACAGATTGTCAAGCTTGGATGACAAAACAAGCTGCCATGAACTAAAAACAAAACTGTTCAAACTTTTTGCTGTTACACTGAAGGAACGGAAAGGAGTGCTTAGGATAGGATTGCCAGTCCAGGACTACCAGGGGCTCTGAGATTCTTTGCAGGAATTCAGACCTGGGGAGAGCCAGCATGCGGTACTGGTTTGAGCATGGAAATACCGCCATTTCTGCACTGGACTGTTACAGTGCTATTATTCCACTTTCCACAGCGTATGGAATCCCGGGGTTTGCAGTTTAGGGAGGGGCATTTAGAATTCTAAGCCAGAGAGCTTTTTGGCCTCAGGAAACTACAAACCCCAGAATTCCACAGGAAGTTGAAAGTGGAATAATAGCACTATAACAGTCCGGTGCGGAAATAGCCTATGACTCTGGAAACTAGGATTCAATTCACCAATTGGCCACGGAAACCCACTGAATGACCTCGGGTACATCATACAGTCTCAGGCCCTGAATACGCCATGATAGGTTCATTTTAGGGTCACCATAAAGTTGGAAACGACTTGAAGGCATACAACAACAAAGACCTTGGGACAACCCTTTCTGACATCACATGATATTGCAGAACACACTAAACATAAACCACACATGCTCAGAGTATGCCATTCAAATAAAAATCACCACATCTAACAGATGTACAGGATGTCTATACGCACACTTTTCAAGGTAGTATCCTTACCCTGAGATTCACCCCCTCCCCTTGTCCTGAGAAACTAAGCCCTGAGATCTGGGAACTCTAGACTAGGATGATAAACCCCTTTATTTTCTTCCTACTATTTTTAAATCAACAGCCACAGCTGCATGAGCAGTGGTTTTCCCCTGCTGCCAAATACTCCAGTTGAGCTGGAAGCACTGATGAGCCTCTTTTGTTAGCAGCCACCCACTTATTTGGCAAGGACATCAGGAAAATGGCTTCAGGTGACAGACTTAACCAACTTGGCAACAAGTCGTTTAGATCAGTGCTACTCAAAGTGCCAGCCTCTAGACCAGTGCTGGGTCCCCAATCTTGGCTGCTGGTCTACAGTGAGTCTCCAGGAAAGGAACAACTGTAGCCATTGGGCACAAATTTAATGCCAGTCCTTGGCACACTGGAATAAAATAACTGCTGGTCCCACACATCAGACAACTTGAGAACCACTGATTTAGACAGAGCTTTAAAGATCAACACCAGTACATTGCTAGAACCCAAACAAAACATTATGGGTTCAGACCACCTTCAAGCAGGAGCCAACAGGCCACCTGTCTCACCCAGCTCATTGGAGGAGAAGGGGTTAGCCAGCACCAGAGCCTGGAAACGTTCTAAGTGCTTTTGAGCAGTTCACTTGTGAACTATTCATTATTATTATTTTATTCATGTATGTATGGGTGTATTATTATTTTATTCATGTGTGTGTGTGTTTACGTGTGTGTATATATGTATGTATGTATTTGGATTTGTATTGGTCTTAATATTTTGTAAGTCTTCTTGAGTTACACTCTTTAGGAAGAGGCAAGGGGTGTGTGTATGTGTGTGTATTATATATATATACACATGCACACACAAAAACTGAGAAAAGTTATGAAAATTATTTTATGAAAGTTATTTTAAAATGCTCTTAAAAAATTCACAGAATTAGAACCACATAAACTCCACTGAAAGATTAAAAAATCAAAAAGGCAACACACCATTACAATCTTACTGTTGTCAATCCCTAAAATCCTGTCAGAATCGAAAAGTTTTCACTTGGCAGCAGAAAGAGAGCAAGGAAAGAGCCATCCTAGCCTCCTTAGGAAAAGAGTTCCATAGTCTTTGAGCAGCCACCGAGAAGGCCTTCTCACTGGTTCCCGCCACATGCTTGGGAAGGTGGTGGGACTGAGACCCAGGCCTCCCACAAAGAACTTAGAACTCAGCTGGGTTCTTATAGGGAAACACAGTCCTCCAACCAACCATATGCCCTCCTGCTCATTCCTTTACAAAAATGGGGGGGAATGTCATTGGATGCTACTATCTGAAGGCACTCAACTGGCCTTTAAACAAGAGTATTCAAATCTGCATACTTATTAACCATTCTCTCACAAGCGTTCCAACAGATTGCCTAGAAAGGACAAGACCTGGTGACTACCATTTTTGCCTTGGCTAGAAAGGTAATCTGGCATGTAACACACTTGAACAGCTCCTCTTGTTTTATTTCTGCATCTTCTCCTTCGCTATTCAAAGTCACTTCAGCAACTGAATTAACAAAACTCAAGAGTATGCAGTTTTTTTTAAAAAAAAATCAGCAATACTGACTTCAATAGATGCAGCTGCTCTGAGTATGTAATGATTAATACAGTGGATTTAAATTAACACATTCAAAATGCTTTCCAGGGCCATCTGCTGAAGCTCACTAACAATTCTGCATTAGATCTGTCAACTCCTTCACGCTAGATATTTCAATGCCCCCAACCAAAGCTGTCTATTATATTTCATTGCAGATGGGCTCATCCTTCTTCACTCTGCCTTTCATTCCCATTCTGAATAATGGGTTGGAAATGATTAAAAGGAACATGTCTCCATATGTCTATACATAGAATAGCTGGAGCTGTCCTAATCCCCTAAAAATCCTAAATATTCTTTCCAAAGCAGGCAAGTGCTAAACTCAAAGGAGCCAAGAGCAAGTTCAGCTCCAAAAAGAGAGAGTGAGCTAGAGCACAACTTTCTCTGCTCAGTTAAAGAAAGGATGAAGGGTAGACAGAAAGCAATGATATAAATATCCAAACAGCAGAAAAAAACTGCCCAGTCATGTACAAAATGAGGAGGAAAAACCCCCCACCGCAGTTGGCCTTCCACATTTGCAGGGGTTGGGGCATAGGACCCCCATGAAAGTGGAAAAACCAAGAATATTTCTAGCTCCCCCCTCCCTTAGGTGGGGAGGCCTGGAGAAGGTTTGTGGTACCAGGCAGGGGCTGGTGGAGGAGAAGGACTATTTAAAGAGCTGTACAGCCTGATTGGAGCTGCCAAAAGGGAAGGTTCTCCCAGGAAAGAAGCACTTGAGGTAGAGGGGCAGATGTTGGACCTGTACTTGCAAGGGATCTGTTCTCTGCTGGAAAGAGGGCAGTCTGCTAGGGTGGTATTAGCCTCTTCCTTAAGTCCTGGCCACTTTGCTGAGCAGTGCCTGGGTGAATCCAGTATTGTGCACTTGCTTGGTTTTTTTGTGTATGCACTGTATTTATAAAAATATCAAATCTGTGAAAAAATCAAATTTATGAAAGTTAAACCCATAAATGTGGAGGACTGACTGTAATTTTGATATTAAAAATCTGCAGTTGGTCAGGAAAGCTGGCATGCCTTTACGTAAGGCATTTGTGAAAGCAGAAAAAATGTAGGAGACAACTCTGCAAACAGGAAGAGGAACAGATCACCTCCACTTTCCCTGAACTATAGCAAAAAGGGAGCATGCAAGAAAGGAAAAAGATTAGTCTCACTTTCCAGCTGGAAGGAGCCTCATAAGCCACTGAGTCCAGTCACTTGCTCAACACAGGAACTCCAGTTAGAGTAAACCTAGCAAGTAGCCACCCATCCTCTGTTTGAGACACAGATGGCACCACTCCTGTAGGCAATTGGTTCCCTTGACAAACTGCTCTCACTGTCAAGAAGTTCCTTCTAACATTCAATCAAACTCTAACCTCCTGTAACTTAGAACCATTAGACTTGGTCCTACCCTTTGGGACAGCAGAGAACAAACCTGCCCTGTCCATCCTTTGACAGATATTTAAAGAATGCCATCATGTCACTTCTTAAGCTAATCACGCCCAGCTCACTCAACTCTTCCTCCTATGTTTTGTTCTCCATACCTCCTATCATCTTTGTTGCCCTTCTGTGAGCCTGCTCCAATTTGTCTATAACTTTCTTAAAATGAAGTGCCCAAAAAACTGAATATAGCAGGATTATTACTACAAGCACCAACATGGTGCTGTGGTCTGAGCACTGGACTATGACTCTGGAGACTGGGGTTTGAATTCCTGTGGCCCTGGAAATCTCTTGGTGAGCTTGGGCAAGTCACAGTCTCTCAGCCTTAGAGGGTGGCAAAGACAAACCACCTCTGAACAAATCTTACCAAGGAAACCCAGTGATATGCCTGCCTTAAGGTCACCATAAGCTGGAAACAACCTGAAGGCACACAGCAATAAATCAGTACCAGCTCACCAACACTGAGGTCTTTTCTATAACTATAACTACCCTGTTATAGTGCTATGATTCCACTTTCAACTTCCTATGAAATTATGGGATTTGTAGTTTACTGAAGCCAAAGACCTCTCTGGCTGAGAATTCTAAATTCCCCTCCCTAAACAGCAAACCTCAGGAGCCCACAGGAGGTTGAAAGTGGAATAACAGCACTATAAGAGTGTAGGGCGGAAATGACCTGAGACACCTTTCCTCAAAACTTAAAAAACGCAGAGGGTTCTCCAGGCGGTTAGCCACTAACTGTTCTCCTCCTGCCAGGCTACTCTGTACCAAATCTGTCTTATAGAGGGGAAAAAATGAAAAGCATAAAATATTATTTTAAAATGCCAAGAACAGGTAATGCGAGAGACAATCTTGCAAGTAATGCAACAAAATGTTCTGGCATGGAAATCCTTTTGAGGATTCTTGGGCACTGTGGTGTTAAAGGCCATTTCTGCACTAAAGTGTAATAGTGCTATTACTCCACTTTGAACATCTTATGGAATCCTGGGGTTTGCAGTTTAGGGAGGGGCCTTTAAGAAACACAGAGGGTTCTCCAGGCCCTCCCTAAACTGCAAACCCCATGATTCCATAGGATGTTGAAAGTGGAATAATAGCACTATAACAATCTAGTGTGGAAACAGCCAAAGTCTCTTTAAAAAATTCAGTTCCAGGCACGTCAAAATCTTACTTGGTGTGCCTTTGCCTTTTGCAAATTTTGGATCTCTCGATGGTCAGCATCATGGCCCCCAAGGACTGCAACCAAGGCAGCTGCCCAGCTGGCCTAAGATGAGGTCAGGCCTCGGTGCCAGCTCAAGTAATCGGAAGGGGAGAGTCTGCTACTAAGGCCTCCAACCTTCTCTACCAGCCCTTCCCGTTGAGCCAGCGAGTCATTCCAACATCAGAACTGGAAAAATAAGCAAGCACTGCCACAGATGTTACACAGCCTCAAATGAAAGGGGCCCTCCATGGATGGGACAGGTTACCTCAAAGTATAAGGCACCCCGGGGGCCGCCACTGCAGCCCTTTCGGGCAAACGGGGTGCACCTCTGAACAGAAGCAACCTGAGATGCCCCAAATTTTGGGAGTGGGACAATGAGGCTGAGGAAAACCAGCAACCTCTAGGCCAGTGGTTCTCAACCTGTGGGTCCCCAGATGTTTTTGGACTTCAGCTCCCAGAAGCCCTGAGCATTGACCATAGTGGCTGGGGCTTCTGGGAGCTGAAGTCCACAAACATCTGGGGACCCACAGGTTGAGAACCACTGCTCTAGGCCAAGCCCAGGTAAACTTTGCAGCTCCAAAGGCTGAGGCAAAAGGCAGGGAAAGGAAGCCTCCTCATGAACAAAAAGGGCCGAGCTCCAGGATGAAAAGCAGGATGGCTGCTTTTCATCCTGGAGAGAAGTGACTAGTGGGGTGCCACAGGGCTCTGTCCTAGGCCCAGGGCTACTCAACATCTTCATCAATGACTTGGATGAAGGAATAGGGAGCATGCTGATCAAATCTGCAAATGACACCAAATTGGGAGGGGTTCCTAATACGCCAGAGGACAGGATCAAAATTCAAAATGATCTTAACAGATTGGAGAGTTGAGCCAAAGCTAACAAAATGAATTTCAACAGAGAGAAATGTAAGGTCCTGCACGCAGGCAGAAAAATTTGAATGCACAAACGGGGTATACATGGCTGGATAACAGTACATGTGAAAGGGATCTAGGAGTCTTGGTGGATCACAAGCTGAACATGAGTCAGCAGTGTGATGCAGCAGCCAAGAAACCCAATGCGATTCTTGGTTGCATCAATAGGAGTATGGTGTCTAGATGAAGTGAGGTAACGGTACCACTCTATTCTGCTTTGGTTAGATCTCACCCGGAATACTGGATCCAGTTGTGGGCTCCTCATTTCAAGTATGACAAGCTGGAGCGTATTCAAAGGAGGGCGACCAAAATGGCGAAGGGTCTGGAAGCCATGCCTTATGAGGAACGGTTTAGGGAGTTGGGGGTGTTTAGTCTGACGAAGAGAAGGTTAAGTGGGGACATGATAGCCATGTTTAAATATCTGAAGGGATGTCATGTTGAGGAGGGAGCGAGCTTGTTTCCTGCTGCTCCAAAGACTAGGACAAGGAGCAATGGACTCGAACTGCAGGAACGGAGATTCCACCTGAACCTAAGGAAGAACTTCTTGACGGTCGGGAGTGTGGTGGAGTCTCCTTCTTTGGAGGTTTTTAAGCAGAGGCTGGATGGACATCTGTCGGATGTGCTTTGATGGGGGTTCCTGCATGGCAGGGGGTTGGACTGGATGCCCCTGGGCTCTCTTCCGACTCTATCATTTTAAGGTGACTTCTGTGTTGGGCTATACTAATCTTACTCCTTCACAATCTGTCCCTGGTGCACAGGTTGAGGATCGCTTCCTCTTTTTGCTAAGATTCCTGTCTTCAGTTTGGCAACTCATATTCTGGATAACTGTACTGCCCATTTTTGCAGTTTCCAGAAAAGGCACCGCTGGAATACCTCATACCAACACCCTTCTTCTTGATGAGGAGTGAACCAAGGAAAGGAAAAAGCAGAGCTCAAATTAGCAGAGGCAGGCAATCCTTAAACCTGTGTGTATGTGCCTTCAAGCAATCTGTCGAATTATGGCGACTCCATGATTTTCACAGGGCAACTAAGATGGGTCTGGAAGCCATGAAGCCCTATGAGGAGCGGCTTAGGGAGCTGGGGATGTTTAGTCTGCGGAAGAGAAAGTTAAGAGGGGACATGATAGCCATGTTTAAATATCTGAAGGGATGCCGAGGATGGAGCAAGCCTGTTTTCTGCCGTTCCAGAGCCCAGGACACGGAGCAATGGCTTCGCGCTACGGGAAAAGAGATTCCGCCTAAACCTCAGGAAGGCCTTCTTGACGGTGAGCGCAGTTTGACAGCAGTCCACGCCGCCTCAACGGGGGGTGGCGGAGTCTCCTCCTTGGGAGGTTTTTAAGCAGAGGCTGGGGGGGCTTTGACCGCGTATCCCCGTACAGCAGGGGGCTGGACCGGACGGCCCCGGGGGTCTCCTCCAACAATAGGATGCTATAATTTCTGTGAACAGGAAGGCCCTGAAAAGGTCCCAGCCGCCGACATTGCCTCAGCCGGAGTCGGGGAAAGCGAGGCGCCCCGAGAGAAGGAAGCGCTCTCGGCTCAGCCAGCGAAGCAGCTCGGCCACGTCAGCCCCAAGTCCGAGGCGGCTCCACGCCAGCTAAACCGGGCCACAGACGGCCCCCTTTTCCCGCCCGCGCTTGCCTCTTCGTCCCGCCCGCGCTTACCTCAGAGAGGGCCGCCGGGCCGCAGCCCGTGGCTCTGGCTCCAGCTCTTCCCCTCACGCCGCCATCTTCGCGCACGGCCGCCGCCGCCGCCACCCCCGCCCATAGAACGACCGCCGGCCAAAGCGCGAGTATCTCCTATTGGGTGGAGCTGCCGTCGTTCACTTCCCATCTTGCCATTCTCATTGGACTCCCGTCCCAGATTGGCTTGCGTTCCTCCAAGCGGAGAGGCGATTGGTCAATCCTGATACGATAAGTCACGCCTTTCCTTTGAGAAGCCAGTCCGGAGGTCGCAGGGAGGCGGGGCGATAAGGGGATTGGAGGGAGGAGCTGTGCGGAAACGCCTCCTCCAGGAAGCCAAAGGTGGCTTGTAGTGAAGGGGCTGGGTGAGCTGGAAATCCAGGTGCCTGGATTCCGTGCGGTGGAGGGCATGAGGAAATTGGAAATCCAGGTGGGCGGACTCGGGTGGAATGGGTAACTGGAAACCCACGTGGAATACGAAAGATAAATTAGAAATCTGTACTGAACAAAAAGGCCAAACTGATATATTGTTGCAATCATCCATTAACACTGGATACACTGTAGCATTCCTGTGGTGGTCTATAGCATACACCACAATGACACAATCCACTAATTCAGTGGTTCTCAACCTGTGGGTCCCCAGATGTTCGTGGACTTCAGCTCCCAGAAGCCCTGAGCATTGACCATAGTGGCTGGGGCTTCTGGGAGCTGAAGTCCATGAACATCTGGGGACCCACAGGTTGAGAACCACTGCACTAATTCAATATACATCCAACATATGGAGGGGGCCCTGCATCCTAGCACTTCCTGAGTCATCCTTCTTTTTATTCTTTTTTTGTGCTGTTTTTTTTTCTTTTCACTTTCCTCCTCCAGGTGCAGCAACACCAGCTTTCTCAGATCTTTCCTATTTTTCTTCTTCCATGGAATTGTTTGTGTACTTGTGCTTTTAGCAATTCTTTCTTCAGAAACTCCCACCCTTGCTAGGTGTCTTTTTCCTGTACCAGGGCACTGAAAATGGAATAATAGCACTATAACACTGCAGGGCAGAAATGGCCCAGGACTGCCAATACCTGTGTTCCTTTCTCTACTTTTTGAAAGAAGAAATTATCTGCAAGGCAAGAGCCTATGGTTAGCAGAATTAGCCTCCCAGCAGATATCAGTGCAATTGAAGTCCCCCATTACTACAAATTGTTATTTTTTGTTATTTTATTTGGATTTATTTATATCCCGGCTTTCTCCCGACAGTGGGACTCAAGGTGTCCAGCAACATTAACGCAGTATAAATTAAAACATCAATGGAAATATAGAATTTTAGACAATTTAATTCATTCTTTCAGCTTTGAGGTATCTGAGACTTGTTTCTGAAAAGCATAGCTCACCACCTCTTTCTGGTTTGATGGGCTGTAGTCAGCTCTTACCACAATGGCTGTTTCCGCACTAGCCTGTTACAGCGCAATGATTCCACTTTCAACATCCTCTGGAATCCTGGGATTTGCAGTTTCGGGAGGGGCCAGAGGATGTTGAAAGTGGAATCATCGCGCTATAACAGGCTAGTGCGGAAATGGCCAAGGTTGCATTCATTTATTTCTCTAGTTAACTGGCCTGCTGTGATTACTTTCTTTGCAAGTAAATTTGTCTTTGACATACAGGTCATTTCTGCACTATACTCTTGTAGCGTGATTATTCCACTTTCAACATCCTATGGAATCCTCAAGGCCAGGATTCCATAGGATGTTGAAAGTGGAATAACAGCACTACAACAGTCTAGTGTGGAAATGAAGTCATTAGTGCCCACATGAATAAGGAAATGGGGTAGTGATGTGTTCTTGATGAGTTCGGGCAAGTTGTCAGTGAGATCCTGGGCACACGCGCCAGGAAGGCAGCACACTTCTGCTTCATCTTGTCAGGCCGGCACGCAGGCGCTTCTATACCCCTGAGCAACAAGTCCTCAGCCACCAACGCCTTTCTCTCTTCTTCTCGTGGTTGGCGGTTACTTTGACTGTCTCCTTGGTTGCTGGTTTCCTGTTTGAGCATCGTCACCGCTGCTACACTCCTGAAGGTGTAGGAAGCAATTGCTTAGTTGGAGAGCTTCTGGATCCCATTTGTACGGTGTGCTCCTGACCATGGCGTTCCTCCAGGGTACTTCCTCCCTGTTACAGGCCTCTTCGTTTTCCTTGGCAGTTTCTTCCCGTTGGCTCTGCATGGTCAATTCTCCTGCACTCTATCCAGGAAGTCCTCCTGTTCTCGGATTCATTAAAGAGACAGAACACATAGCTGTTGTGCACTGATCTTCTCTTCCAAGAGAGCTCCCAATTTGCACTCGTATGTAGTTGGTGATGTTTTTCTGGCAAGAAGGCAAACACTGCACATACATTGTGGCACACAATTATGGATCCCACTGCTTCCATCTCTGCAGTTATGTCTCTTCCTTTGCTTTCTCTCCTCTACAGAATTGCATCATTTCTTGGTTTTCCCCATATTCCTTGAAGCTTTCTTCCAAGATCGTTCTGCCATTCCCTTGAACTTTAGCAGTATCAACCCAATTCCTTCAGGACTGCCCCAGCATCACCCAGGGACCTGTGCTCCCCAGCTGTCTCCAGTGCCGTACACTGGCAGGTTGGATACTAGCAGAGACCACTGTAGTGGCGGGGCTGGGCTAAGGCTGATCTCGCCTCTGTCTCCTTTTTCTCAGCCACCGGCACTTCTGCCACTGCTGCCTGCTGGCCACTGTTGCTGCCATTTGACATTGTTCGCCTCTGGTGTCGGCCACAGCCTGCCCCAACAGTACTTTTTTCAACACTTTCTGGGTAGCTGGCTCTTTGTGTTGTGCCACCTTTTTGCATCCAAAACACTCCCTGCCCATCACTATAGATCTTCTGCCTCCAACTCTGCAGTTATTTCTCTCCCCTTCCTCTCTTCTCTACAGAATTGCAGTGCTTCTTGATTTTTCCCATGTTCCTTGAAACTTTTTTCCACGGCAGAATTCCCATGAAGTTTAGCAGCTTTGACCTAATTGTTCCAGGGAGAGCCCAGTATCACCTGCAGACTAGGCAGGGACCTGCATTCCCCAACAGTCTTCATTGCCACACTGTGTCTGCAAAGCTATGCCTGGAGAGAGGGTTTCTTTATGGAGGTGAAGGGAGTCAGGAAGTGAGGGGAGATGATGGATGAAAAGCTGTTGATGTGCTCCTGGGCATTATTCCTTTAACAGAAAATGAGGTAGCAGAGGTGAAAATAACATAGAAAGAATAGAGATTGATCCCTGCCCCATAAAAAAAGAGTAGTTTGACATGTTTAAGCAAACTTTTCATTCAAAACTAACAGTGTGCACATGAGAAAAGAAACAGCTAGGTCAGATCAGCCTTGCATAAGTAAATAAAGATTAATTAAACCTTCTAGAGCCCAAGTGAACACTTCTTGCAGAAAGAGTTCAAAGTGCCAGAGTAGTTCAGACTTTCCCTATAGGTTCAGGCAAAAGCTGGAATGTGTCCAGTGGACGATGACCAAAATAGTAGAAAGCCTGGAAACCATGAAGCCCTGTGAGAAACGGCTTAGGGAGCTGGGAATCTTTAGCCTGGGGAAGAGAAGGTTAAGAGACGTCATGATAGCTATGTTTAAATATTTGAAGGGATGTCATATGGAAGATGGAGCAAGCCTGTTTTCTGCTGTTCCAGAGACTCAGACCAAGGAGCAATGGCTTCAAACTTCAGGAAAAGAGATTCCATCTAAACATGAGGAAGAATTTCCTGATGGTCAGAGCAGTTCAACGGTAGAATACGCTGCCTCAAAGTGTGATGGAGTCTCCTTCTTTGGAGGTATTTAAACAGAGGTTCGATGGCCATCTGTCCGGAATGCTTTGATGGTATATTCCTGTATGGCAGAGAACTGAACTCGGTGGCCCTTGTGGTCTCTTCCAACTCTAAAATTCTATGGTTTTATGACTCTATGAAAAGCAGACTGTTGCAGCCTCTCCCAGTTTCGTGATCTTCCTTATTAATAACTTTTTGCCACCTTGGCCACACTCTGATGTTGCTCGGCCACGCACATCCCTGTTTTCATGTGTGAAATGTTGAAGGGCACGCACAAGTTCAGTCCAAAACAAAATCTATGGATGAATTAATCATTCATCCTTGATTTAATCATTGATGAGAACACTGACCTAGTTTCTATCACTGAAACATGATGGCTGGGATAGTTATTTTCACCTTGTGGAAATCTGTCTCTCCCTCTAGGCCAGTGGTTCTCAACCTGTGGG
Organism: Iguana delicatissima; assembly: GCA_948472985.1. Lineage (NCBI taxonomy): Eukaryota > Metazoa > Chordata > Lepidosauria > Squamata > Iguanidae > Iguana > Iguana delicatissima. The sequence goes on from CAOKZL010002054.1 coordinate 32,327, forward strand.
TCCCCAGAAGTTTGTGGACTTCAGCTCCCAGAAGCCCCAGCCACTATGGTCAATGCTCAGGGCTTCTGGGAGCTGAAGTCCAAAAACATCTGGGGACCCACAGGTTGAGAACCACTGCTCTAGGCATTTGTTCTGGGGAAACATCCATTTGAAATATCTGCATCTTATGTTGGACATTCAGCATATGATGGGAATTCTGCTAGTGTGGCACATACTTCACTGCCTGATCTGATAAAATTAAATCTTAAACTATGGTTGTTGTATTCCAGCATCTCAAATCCAGGCATCTAATATGCATATTACACACTTTAAGATTATGCATATTATTAATTTTCATTCTGATTATGCAGTTTCAGGGCACTAATTGTTGCATTTTCCTGTCACTCACTGATGCATAATACAAGAGCTGTAATGCAACTAGCATAAAAGACTATGATGAAATAATTAATAAAACCAGAATCAAGCCACAGGAGATTGCAACTAGTATACAAGAAAACTTTTAAAAAGTATTCAACATTAAAATCCTATCTGGATCCTGGATCCAGTCTACTCTAACAAACTTAAGCACTTTAAATTCCCAGCTATAAAAGAGATTCATATGCCCCATTCCTTTCTAGATTCTCAGATGGTTCCAGCCAAAAGGTGTAAAAGGTCCGAAAAAGCTTTGAAACTGTTCCAAAAAAAATACCAAACATAGAAGAAAAATAGCTTTTCTCTAAAAATGCAAGCACGTTTCAGTCTTTCTAGAAAAGGTGGTAGTAACTGCTGATTGTACAGGAGCAAAACCTAACATTTCCTAAGACTTTTTTTCTCCATCCAGAGGCCACTTTTTCACCTCCCTGACAAAGTTAACTCCTCCCTCCCTAGGATTGTTGGATTTTCAAAATAGCAGCAAGGGACAATCAAGACTTAGCAAGACACACAAGGCGGGATTGCCTAACATCTTGTAGCAGAAGCATCTCTCACAGGATTTCCAGCTCCAGGTTGATACAGAATCCTGCAGGATCTCTCAACTTCCTGGGAATGTTGTTACCATATCTTACCACCCTTCCTGTGAGATATGCAATTTTCATAAACTGAACCTATTAATTACTGGGGAACACAGTCGGGGCATGCTAACCAGAGGATGTGTTTGGTGTTACACTTGACCAGAGACATGTTCAGAGTCACCAAAGTTCATTTAAGATTATGCAGAAAACTCCCACCCAGATGGTTCATGCTAATACCTTCACCGCTTCACGCTTCACGCTTCAGTTTTTAAGACAATGAAAGATGAACTGCTCAAATTGGTAAGCAGCCAGAGCCCTTCTCTTGATCTTACCCTACAGAAATCTTCCCTATACACCCCATCTGACTGAACATTAAGAGACTGTCATGAGTCCCATCAATGTTTTGTCATTCCAGAGTTAAGCAATCATCCCCTTCCTGTCCCATTTAGAATGATACATAGATATTCAGCTTTCCTGATGTGGGTGGGATATCCTGGTCAGTCATCTTGTGTGTTCTCATTGGACTGGCAAGTCATTTGCAGATTTGGGGGATGTTATCCACATCATATAATAGATTGTAACATATCCAGGCACCTAATGCTAGGTCCCTCCACCATTCCTCACAGGGTGTGGTTTCTAAAACTTTTACCATCTTCGTCATCCTATTCTGAGTATATTCCAGGTTGCCATTGTCCTTGAATTTGATGCCCAAAAGTCAGCACAGTGTTCCAGGAGACATCTGACCAAAGCTGAAAGCACTGGTGGATACTCCCATTGATTCAACCTCGGATTACAGTTGCTTTTTTGCCAGTGGCGTCACAGTTGACCTGTGTATCTTCTGGTCTACTAAAACCCATAGAACCTCTTGTACTTGACATGCACCACTTTCAAATCAGGTGTCACCCATCCTGTATTTTTTTTCACTTTATTTTCCTCTGTCTAAATGTAGTACCTTGAAATCCCCCCTGTTGAAATTCATTTTATAAATTTTTGAGTTGCACTCCAATATACTGAGGTCATTTTGAATCCCAATCTTGTCTTCTGGGATTTTAGCTACACCCACCCACCCCAAGTTAGTATCACATATAAATGTGATCATCATGCCTTCCATTCCATCTTGCAAGCCATTTAGAAAGATGTTGAACATCACCAGGACCTGAACTGAACCCCAAGGCACTTCACCTTATCCCAGAATGAAACCTCTGGGCTGCAGTGCCCTTATGGCTTAATGGAGGAGGGCGAACAAAATGGTGAAGGGTCTGGAAGCCATGCCCTATGAAGAGTGGCCTAGGGAGCTAAGTATGTTTAGCCTGAAGAAAAGAAGGTTAAGAGGTGATATGATAGCCATGTTTAAATATTTGAAGGGGTGTCATAGAATCACAGAGTTGAAAGAGACCCCAGGGGCCATCCAGTCCAACCCCCTGCCATGCAGGAACACCCATCAAAGCACTCCCAACAGTTGGCCATCCAGCCTCTGCCTGAAAACCTCCAAAGGAGGAGGAGATTCCACCACACTCCATTGAGGCAGCACATTCCACTGCCGGACAGCTCTGACTGTCAGGAAGTTCTTCCTGAGGTTCAGGTGGAATGTCCTTTCCTGCAGCTTGAATCCATGGCTCCTTGTCCTAGTCTCTGGAGCAGCAGAGAACAAGCCTGCTCCCTCCTCAACATGACATCCCTTCAAATATTTAAACTTGGCTATCATGTCCCCTCTTAACCTTCTCTTCTGCAGACTAAACATCCCCAGCTCACTAAGGCGTTCTTCATAGGTCATGTCATGCTGAAGACGGAGCAAGTTTGTTTTCTGCAGGTCCAGAGACTAGGACACAGAGCAATAGATTCAAACTACAGGAAAAGTGATTTCACACAGTGGAATGTGCTGCCTTCAAGGAAGAGATTTTTAAACAGAGGCTGAATGGCCATGTGCTGGGGGTGCTTTGAGTGTGTGTTTCTGCATGGCGGGGGGGGCTCAGTGGGTGTTGTGGTCTCTTCCAAATCTATGAGTCTACAAATTTGCTCTATTTTCACCAGGTAAAGCATTGCTTTTCTTCCGGAGGAAGACCGCAGCAAAGAAAGTGTTGAGAAGTCTGCCTTCTAACCTATTAACATTTCACCATTTTCTACCATTTCCTTCCTCTTCCTCTGAAAATAGTGATCACCCTCCCTTATTATTTTTAACCTCTTTAACAAACCCAAGTTCATACTCAGCTTTTGCTTTTCTTTGTTCCTAAAGTACTGGCTTTTTACTGTTCCCCTTTGGTGCTTTCTCCCTTAGTTTCTTTTAAATGCTTCTTTTAAATCTCAACTCACCCAAAATCACAGAATCATAGAGCTGGAAGAGACCCCAACAGCCACTGAGTCCAACCCTCTACCATGCAGGAATACATACTCAGAGCACCCCCAGCAAATGACCATCCAGCCTTGGTTTAAAAACCTCCAGAGAAGTTGACTCCACCACACTCCAGGCAGCATGTTCCACTGTTGAACGGCTTTTACGACCAGTAAGTTCTTCCTAATGTTTAGGTGAAATCTCTTTTCCTGTAGTTTCCTGTAGTTTGTTCCGTGTCCTAGTTTCCAGAGAAGCAGAAAACAAGCTTGCTCCATCTTCAATATGATATCCCTTCAAGTATTTAAACATGGCTATCATGTCACTTCTTAATTTTCTTTATAAATTCACTTTCCTAATAATGGTTTGGCTTTGGTGTCTGGAGCTGTTATTTCATAATTGGAACTTTCATTTAGAAAATATGCTGTTGCTGTGTGATTGTTTCCAACTTATGGCAACCCTCAAGCAGACACATCATGGGGTTTTCTTGGAAAGATCTGTTCAGAGGTGGTTTGCTTTTGCCTTCCTGTAAGGCTGAGGGAATGTGAGTTGCCCAAAGTCCAGTGGCTGAGCAGAGAAGTGAACCCTGGTTTCTTGGGGCCCTAGTCCAATACTCAAACCACCACAATACGTTGGGTCTTGGTCTTTTTATATTGTTTTAAAGAAAAGATTGAACCTTAGATGTAAACAAGCCACACAAATATCAAGGTTTTTTTATAAAAAGACTACACTCAGACTAATATTGGAAGCTCCATCATTAAGCATTCAAGAAAGCTCTAAAAAAAAGCCAAGAGCGCGTAAGATTCCTCTGCAGTCCTTCATCTGGCATATTAGAGTATATATGCCCTACTTAAGACCTGGAATTACACACCCAGTTTCAGATGAGCACTATACAAGAAACACGCTAGCTGTTGTACAGCAGTGGTACAGTTAATGCAGCCAAAGCTTTCCGAGGTAAAACCCCAGACACCATCACATCATCTTTAATAACAGACAATATTTTATTGAACAATTCTATTTACAATACAAAAAGTTTAAAATGAAACACTACTGTTGATTTATTGCAGTTTGATGGCTCAGTTTTTCATCTGTACTCATATAAAATGCAAAATAATTTAACATTCAAGAAGGAAGCACAAATTTCCTTACTTGCTGAACCTATAATAGCATTTACAAATTAAACTGGAGAGTCCAAGAATGCAACACACTGCATTTAATCAAGGTGTTTATACAGTACAAAATAAATTAAAAAAAAACACCCCTTTAAGTGTTTCATCTTACCCCAAGGAATTAACCAAGGCGTAATGTTCTTGTTATACATGATCCAAACTATACAATTTTTATATGTGTTCAGTGAATATGGCTAAACCAAAGTACCAGTGACCTTTCCCACAGATAACCATTTTCAACTTGTTCCGCCAAGCAAGTTGCTGAGGCAGGTTACCCACAGAGCAATACTAGATGTCTACAATACCTTTGCAATGAAGTAAATATACGTATGTGGTAACAGGTTTGTCAATGGCCTTTTGAGAAGCCTTTCCATTTCTACAGAGACTATGATTTGGAAAATGCTGCCAGCATTCTGGACTAGTCCAGAATCTATTTTAGGTTCTAAGAGATAATCTTAGAAAAACTAAAAACCTTTGATACTTGCAAGCACAGTTGGTGCCAGAATGAAATGAGATGCTGCAAATAGTGGTTTTTCCATATCATGTCACATTTAGGTATGAGGCATGGAACTAGAAGTCAGCCATGTAAGGTGCTACTTGCATACCCCACTTGCTCCTGTTACTACCACACGTTTCCAAGCTGGCAAAACACAATGCAATATTAAGCAACTATATTGTCTTTTAGACTTTAATCCTTAAGGGCCAGAAAACAGAAATCGCCATGAACCCATCAGCAGCACCACCATGCCCTAAGTGCTCTCAGTCTCTTCCAGCTTTAGGGCATGGGAAAAAGGAAGAGGAAAAGAAAAAGGCTAGCATCTCTCATGACACATTTCAAGATGGCAAGCATTGTACTAACAGCTGCTGTGCTGTCACCTTGCACTTTTGGGCAGAAGGTGGCCTGGAGATGCAAAGGTGCTCAAAAAGCAGTACTCCAGAGGGAACAAAAGAAGCTAGAAGACATTCTGTACAAACCAGATGGAATTTTTAAACTTTCACTTGCTTTATATTTGGACTGAATGCAGTCTAGTTTTACGCATAAACTTAAATAATCCTTAAGTTGTTATAGCGATTTCATCTCAATGACTATGCTCTAGAGCAAGGGTGGACCAAGTGCAGCCCATGGGCTGAATGTGTCGCCTGCAGCAGGGGCTCCCCAGAGAGTTACAAAATTGCAAAGGAAAAAAATCTCCCCCCAATGCCCCCCAGGGGCCATGGGGGGATTTTGACAATATTTGGTAGAATGAACCCTTTTTAAGTCAAGGGGAGGCCTCTTAAAACACAAGAAATCAACAGGAAGTGACTTCCAGTTAACTTCGTTACTAAAAAAGAAAAAAAAATGGCCTCTCATGGTTCTAAAATCGCAGGGAGGCTTACAACATGGCAAAATGCCGTCATGGCCCCCACACCAGGTGTTTGGAGATATTTGAGGGCAAACTTTTTTTTTTAGCAGGTGGAACAGCAGGAGCTTATGTGACCCTCCAGCCTCCCATAGTTACCTACCCCTGCTCTGGAGTATGTGAGCAGACAAATAATCACCTGGCAAAGTTCAGACCAAAAGATATGGCCTCAACAAATCCAAACTGGATCACTAAAGGGAAGGAGGGAGTGAGAGAAAATCTTCCCTAAACTTTTCTGGAGGTTTCAGCTTTTGCATTTCCATGAGATCAGGTGAGGGGACCCAATTATGTCTGCAGCAACCCAGAAATTACTAGGAAGAGTAGATTATTTACTAGAAGTTACCAATATGTCTTTATTTTCTGGTCCCAGGAGACAAAGCAGCATCTGTCTTGAACAGCCAGGAATGAAAGACACCTATAAGTAACAGGGATACGGTGAGCAAGCTTTCCTCTAGGTTACAAGACTTAAGCATGATGGTGTTGGGGTGGCCCACTATCTCAGCGATGGACTTGACTCTTCTGTTCAACTCCTGGCCAATGGAAAAGCAAGTTTAATGTTTAAAATGATAAATATTTTGAAATAAATATTTGCAAACCCATTTTAGGATATCTGAAAGCCCAAACACAGAAACCTGTCTTATTCCTAGGCAGACCTTTGATCTATCTAGCCAAGTACTATCAACTCTGAGTTGTAATGTCTCCCGAGGGTTTCAAGATTTTTCCTAACCCTTCCTGGAGCTCCCTGGTACATCTCCATCCAATTCCTAACTAGATCTAGCCCTGATTAGCTTCAGAAATCAGATAAGATCAGACGTGTTCAGATTGGTATCATAGACTACACATTTATATCTGCAATTTGTAATGTAAAAAAGAAAACATCAAAATCAAAATCCATGTCTTGTCATGTTCTAACTGTGTTTTCATTAGTATTAGTTATCCTAAGCACTTGTGTGACGGTATAAACATATCAGATCATAATATAACTTAAAACCATATTCAATACAAAGTTTGTTAAAAGTGATGCCAGAGGCCAATGAAATCAAACGGAGAACAGTAAATATAAGGGTCACTGTCCTTTTTTCTTGTTCATTTTCACAAAATATAACCTACTGATATTTTATGACTGATCCTACACACTTTGGAAAATAATCCATCAACTTCAAATGGAACTTATTCCTGAGGGAGGGCCTGCTACATGCAGCCCAAATTTTGGATGTCCAACACATGATGATGCACAGGAGTCAGAAATTCATAGTTTCAAACTGAAAAGACGGCAGTACTGATGCTCCTGTGTGTGTGTTTTTGTGCCTTCAAGTCACCTGCCGACTTACAGGAACCCCATGAATTTCATAGGATTTTCTTAGGCATGGATTTATCAGAGCTGGTTTTGCCAGTTCCTTTGTCTGAAATACAGCCTATAGCACCTGGAGTTCATGGGCAGTTTCTCAACCAAGTACTAACTAGTGCTGATGCTGCTTAGCTTCCAAAATGGGACAGAATCTGGTGCCTTTAGGATGCTGAGACCTAGAAAATGCAAACCCAGCTCAGAGCACATAATACTGATTCAGCTGCAGTGTCCATACCTAGTGGGGAAAAATACATTACAGAACTAATTTGGATTTTAAAGCAAATCAATTATACTGTACATAAGAAAAACTCATAGAATGATATCTGTACTTGCATAACAGAAGTTATCTTTTCTCTTTCCTGCCCACCCATGCCCATTTTCAACAAACTGCTCCAGAATGTCTCCTAATCCTTGCAGAACATTTTAAAGGTAGGCATGGCAGCTTTGATGAGAATCCATTCTGCTTCTAGATATGGATTGGATTGTGGGGGGAGCATTCTAATAAAATACTGCCTGCTTTTTAAACACTTATATACAGTGTGATTCCACTGAAGCAGATTCCTATACGCTTCCACTCAAATGCGTGTCAAGCAAAGAAATGTGAGTAAAGAGGGTGAAAACACATTAAAAGTTCAAGAATATCAGAATGTGAATAGTACTGAAAATTGAGAGCTCAATTTAATTCTGATGGAAACCAAGGTCCTAATATATTGGACACTATGTATTTTAAAGCACTAAATGTTGTTCATCAGAACTTTCACTTTTAGGAAATGCAAACTGGGGGAAAACTTTTCACTACAGTTGGCCCTCCACATTCAGAAGAGTTGGGGCACACGATCTCTGTAAAAGTGGAAAAACCACAAATATCAAAGTGTGTGTGTGTGTGTTTCTGTGGGAAGAGGGCGGAGGGATGGGGAGGAGAACAGATAACCAGAGTCCAAAAAGGGTAAGGAAAATGAGAGGGAAGGGGGCTTGCCATGGTAGCCCTTTACTTACTCTCTTGCCCAGCTCGTTCCTTAGTTGTCTGTGGGGCACTGCAAGAGGGCATGTGGTGCTGAGAAATCAGGCTGTGAACCATCCTTAGTTGGCCAGGCAGTGGCCAATGGAGGATGAGGACCACCAGAGGTGGGCTTTTAAAGGATTGCATGATCTGACTGGAGCCAAGAGGGAAAGCTCCCCAGGAAAAAAAAATGCCTTAGGTGGGGGGGCTCAGGGATTGGAGAAACAAATCATCAAATCCATGAAAGTCAAACCTGCAAATGTGGAGGGCCAACTATAATATGGTCATGATATTAAGTAGATTCCAATTAAGTCACAACTAATGACTGAGATTTGGTAAGGAGTCCCATTTTAATATAAAATATGAAATTTTATTAAGAATTTTTACTTATAGTACATGGGTACAAATATACAGAAATGACTATTTTTTTTAAATCTCTAATGACACCAGTGGTAAAAAAAAAAAAAAAAGGCTGAGAACCCAGGTATCATCTTTGTGCAAATTTTGTTTTGAGCTCCACATGGATAAATTATTTTGCTAAAATAAACCTGCTTTTCTTATTATAATCTGAGTTACTTTCATGCTGTATGTTCACATTTTAGTATAGTCAAACCTGAATACAACCTCAAATGTGCAGGATTATTAGAAGTATCCCATGGTGTTAGACACCAAAAGTAATCTAGAAGCAGTTAAAACATCATTTTAATATAGGATAGTTTAAAATCCTTAATCCCCTTAGGCAACTGTGGTGATGGTGTTTGTTCAGAAGTGATCCAACTAAACTAAGGCTATACTGTATGTATACAGTGTGCCTTCCATATATGCAAGGGTTCTGTTCCAAAACCCCCCACGTAAAACAAAAAATGTTAAGTGTTGCATCCCATTATAGTCAATGGATGCATCATGTGCATGCTAGCAGCAGCACAGGTGTGCGCCCACTGCATCCATCAACTATAATGGGATGCAAAGCTTCACATGAGCTCACATTCATACATGCAGAGGTTGCAGTAGGGAAGGGGCTACTGTACTCATTTACTGAGGATTAAGCCACATTCAACTCAGTAGGACTTACTTCTGAATAGAAAGTATAGGAGTGTGTTGGAAATGTCCTAATCTGTGTTAATGCCACTCACACCACCACCACCACTCAGGTTCTGAATTTTTTTTTAATCCATCTTAATTAATCCAAACCTCTGCAATATGAAAGAAAAAAAGAACACAACCAAGAATTCTTAATCTGTTACCTTTCATAACGATGAAAATTTGTGTAATGGTTTCTTCTCCAGAGAAAATTCACTTGGGCCTTTTGGGATTTGAATCCTCTGCCTTTACATATAGTATGTAAGGGGTGAGGAGGTTAAAGCTTGATCTCTCAAGGCACGGTGCGAGTCATTCTTAAAGGCAGTTTGCAAAAGGAATTCATATTCTAGAATTGTTTTACCACTGAGATTTGTGAACCAACACATTTTATAAGTCTTTAAGAATAAAAAGCAAGTATTTTATTATGAAACTTCAGTGCTATCTTCTTACAGTGATACAATATGGGTATAAAATTATGGTTTTGCCTGGTACTTTTATACCTAGTATTTGGCAGTCCTTTGAGGTTTTTTCCCCCTCCATATTCTAACACACTGTGTACAGGAAACCATATTTTCAGAGGTTATTACCCAAATTAACTGACAAGAATTAAAAGCTGTATGTTCCAAATAAATTTCAGGGGCCTTCGTAGCATGAGGATTTACTGTTAAGTCTCAAACTTTTATGTTCAATATGAAATACTGTAGATATTCTAGTTGTCACTCTGCCTGAATTCTTTCTAGATGTCCTCTGTGAGCCAGGTTTTTTTTTGAAGAAGAAGAAAAAGAAAAAGAAGAAATTTGATACATTCTGTGTAGCTTAATTATTTGACAGTATTATCTGAATCTGAATTATCTGAATGTAGCTTAATCATTTATGTTTGGAAATACCAGACTGAGACATGGTTCCATACTTATTTGCAGGCCTTAACATCTTTACTAGGTCAAACACTCCAGGTCTGACCTTTTGGTATATTCACCTTTTCTGGTTCCAAAATACAAGCTATGTCAAACCACAGGTAAGTAACCTCTACAAACAGAACTTAATTTACCAAATTTTTATGGCCAGTGACAGTTTATAAATGTGACTCAAACTGCTTGTTCATAATGGGCAGCCTTCCTTTGAACATAGATAGACAGCCAGAAAAGGGCATATACTGCTTGCATTTCTCTGTAGGGAAATAAGTACCACTCAGTATGACAGCCATTCTGAGCTTATTACAGTGGGATTTCATGTGGGACCTTGTGGCTTCTAGATAACTGGTACTTTGGGGACTTTAACACAGTTTTTCTGGATTCAAATTCTGCACAGTTCCTACTGTCATTTAATTCTGACCCAAGTGTGCTTTGACCTGAGCAAGGTCACAATTTTCTTGAGTAATTTCAGATTTCTTTATAATTAAGGCCAACAAGGGGAAAGCAAACTGATGCACAATATTGTACTGTAGTGTTCCATTACACCACTCCTCAAAGTGAGACGTCTTCTGACAACGTTTGATCAGGCACCTGTAAAAACAGATTATGTTGGTTAATATTCTGGGTTCCTCTTCCATATCGAAGTGGAAATATGTAACACTTCTGAAACATTTTTAAAAAACACTTGCTGCACTACCTCATTAATGAAAAACTGAGAGCTTATTTTTCAAATATTATTTTCTTTTCTTCTTTAAGTTTGAGGTTAAAGACAAATGGAAACTCGTAACACAGAAAATACATAAATAATTCAACCAAACTCCCAATTAATCCCCAGCCATATAATGGTTTCTGAAACATTCAAATATAAACTCACATGTTCATTTTAGTTCTTCCACGCTTGTTCATTTAATGATATGTTACATTTAACAATTCATTTACACACAAACATACATGGACTTCACCTCTTTTTAGTACCTAAGGACAGAATACCCACATACTCTGTCAGTGTAAACTTAAATAGAGTAATACAAGACCACCTTTTTTCCAAGTTATTTTTAACTATTGGTAGAAAGAGATGAGACAGAGAAAACAAAGCAATCTCAAAGGCTTTATAGAAAAATCAAAGAAGAATTCTGGCATCTTAATCTTAATTTTGTTGTTGTGTTCCTTCATTTCCAACTTATGGTAACCATGAAGTGCACCTATCACAGGATTTTTTGGGGCTAAGAGTGTGTGATGTGCCCATCATCCCCTAGTGGGCTCCCACAGCTCAGCAGGGAACTGAAACCTGGCCCCCAGCATTACAGTCCAACACTCAAACCACTACACACTGGCTCTCCCACTAACTAATTTACTATGACATAAGTTCTCACGGGAACTAGTCTTCTTTAGATGAAAAACAAAAAGGTATGTCACAACGAATGTACTCCCCTACAAGATGCTTCCTAACTCAGATTTTTCTGCAACAGTTTAACATGGTTGCCCCTCTGGAAATAAACAAAATCATTGCTCTGAAATTAAGAAGCTCAAGTGCTGAAGGAGAACAATACTGGGGCCCTGATACAATACACCTGTCATCATGAATCACTTGCAATCATTACAAGAAGCATCACATTCTGCATCAACTAATCTTTTAAGAATACAGCAGCATCCCCATGTGCAGAATGCAAACATCTCACATTTAAGGACTGGGTAACAGTTATGAATCTAAGAGTATTAACAACCTTCTTAACAAATGAAGTTTGTGGAAAGTGGTCCTACCCTCTGCACATCATTCAGGTGCAGTACAGGCTGGCAAACCAACTTCCAAAGTAGCAAGCTTATATTAGTAAAAGAAGGAAGACCTTAGCAGATGAACACATTTTTTCTTTTTTCCCTGTTCCCCACATGCCCAAGAAGGGGAGCAGCCTCTGCCTGCGTTGATATCACTCTAGTCTAGACCATCTTAACCAACAACAGAAATAACATCTGAGACAAAATATAGGCCTGTGATTCTAACATCATCCCTCTTCTTCTTCTTCTTCTTCTTCATGATTTTTAATATATTTTCCTGACAAAGAAGCCTGTGAAGGTTTGAAAACTTGCATGATGTATTTTGTGCATTTTGGTTGGCATACAAACGTATCCTTGCATTTTGGATTCTGTTGTATTTTGCTGCATGGCCAACACAGCTACCCCTGAATATCAAGGTTATCAAGGCAGTCAGCTACTACTACTAAAATCATGGCACATTTCAGTTTCACTCAAATCAAAAGCCAAAGTCAGACTGTTCGTAGTCAAAAGCCTAAACAACAATGGGCCTCTCTGGATTCTCCATGTGAAATATCCTAAAGAGAAGATGGTAAGTTAAGTCATTCTTCTCTGGAACCTTCATGGAAGAATGGAACCAATGGAGCATAACTCCTTGTAATACTGCTCAGCCAAGCAGGAGTTCTCCAGCACTTCACAGTTGATGCTGCCAAAGGTATCTAAAAGCCCTAATAAGATCAACAAAATTATGTTTAAGGTCTTTGCCAAGTCCCAAGTGTAGTCCCTCAAGCAAACCTACAACAACTGGAGTAAAATTCCATATATTTAGGCCTTTTGTTGCATTTATCTACTTAATGCCCTGGATTCTTTCCTCCTTAAATGCACGCACTGCACTTCTAAGTCTTTCTAAGATGTTTAGGAGATCTCATCTAATATATTTTTAGAATGTATATGAATCTAGTAATATCATTAAACTTACTTTCATCATCTGAATCGAATCCAAAGAGTGTCCGACACTTATTTTGTGCAAGGTGAAGCTGAAGTGCTTCAGAGTTACAGTAGGTGGTCAGGCATTTGCTGCATCTTAATCTCTCTGATTTTACACCAGTTTTATCTTGCTCTGAACGGGCATCTACTTTCTCAGTCAACATTTTTCTTCGTTTTGGCATACTAATGTATCGTTCATCAAGGTAACTCGGAGGCAATGGTCTAACGTAAGGTTTTGTTAAAATTAAGCCATAGGAAGTATTTTCCATTATCTGATTTGGTTTCGAAGGCGACTGAGAAACTGCAGCAACACTGTTTGGTGGTATATCATTACAGTTCTGTAAAATAGGTGCAACAGATCCATTTTCTGTCCTTGCTTTGTCAGTTGCTTTTTCCAAATCAGCATCCAGAGAAACTGAAGTAGCCTGTTCCAGTTCACCATGTCCATTGACTAGCTGGTCACTAATTTTACAGTTCTCCGAATCGGGTTCTATTGCAGGTATCTTTTGGTCTATTAGGTTTATAGCTGCAGCAGTATCATCACATGTACTTTCATTCCCATTCTGAATTAAAGTGTTTATTTTTTTCTCACTCTGGATGTAAGTCTTTGGTTCTGTGGAATCTTTCCTTGCTTTCCAAGTTGGAACCGGTACCTCTGTCACAGGATCCTTTTCATTACTGCTACTTGCTTGTTCCTGGATGCTACAAAGGGATTCTAAAACTGCATCTGAAGAGTTATTTTCATGGACTTCTTCAGAATGATTTTCACTAATTTTGTTTGAATAATGTTGAGCCTCATGCTCATATAACGACGAAACATCATCAAAAAGCTTACCACACCCTGCAAAGTTACACTGAGCTTTAAACTTGCTGTGACCTTTCATGTGCTCTGCAAGCTCAGTGGATAACTTAAATCTCTGATTACAGTTAAAATGTAAACAATAGTATACATTTGGATAAACATGATGTTTTAAATGATCAATAAAATGCTGAGAATCTGAGAATTTTCTCTGACAGAACCGACATTTTCCCTTATTGGACTTCATTATGTGCTCTTGAACTTTCAGATCAGTGGGATGAGCTTTTCGTGCATGTTTATTCAAAAACCTGATCTTTTTAAAAACTCGAATACATCCACTGGCAGGACACCTGAAGTTACCTGCTTGGTCCATAATGTCCAAATCGTTTTGAGAGCACAACACACCATTTACTTTGGGAAGTACAGGAGAATCTTTATTTAGGATGCTCTCACCTTCTGGCAATCCTTCTGTAGCTTTGGGTTCAGGAGCGTTATTTGAACAGCTATCACAACTACCATTTTCAGTAACATTTTCCTGGTAACTAACATGGTTTTCAGTTACATCTAACATGAGTTCAGAAGTCTGCATCTCCTGATCAGTAGCTGGAACGGCCACCTCTACACTGTTTTCTTTAGAGGTCTCCAAGTCCCCATTTTCAGGAGAAATATCTGCATCAGAACAGTTTATTTCTTGAACATCATGACAAGTAACAGCAAGGTGATGCCTTGTCAGCTTCTTGATGTGATTCCTCAAGTGCTTAAGCATTACTCCTTTTTGCCTGAATCTTCTGCGACAGATAACACAGGAAAAACTGCCCTTTTTTTGATGAGCCTGAGCATGCCTCACAATATGACCACCAAGAAATTCCCTGTTACACAGCACACAACGGTGCCTGGGTACATTGTGATCAGTTTTAGATGAACCAAGGGCTAGATGGTTCTTCTTCAAATTACTGTGACATTTCAGTTGTACTCCACAAGGATCTTCATGCTCCATTTCTCCATTGTTTACATCCGCTATACAAGTGTGATCGCCTCGGGATGTTCGACGTCTCTTTGGTGGATTTGCAGAACGCTCCAGTGTATTCTCACTCAACTCAACTGATACATTTTCTTTTAGCAGCGCTAAGCAGTTCTGCTTGATCATCAAGAAATTCCAAAACTCAGGATCAAAAAACAACCCTTTTTTCAAAATCGGAAGCAACTCAAAGCGTACACGATTCTGAACGGAACTGGTTTGTTCATTGTACTCTTCATCCGCACATTTATATAAGCGTTCAACAGCGTTATATGACTCCAAAGTGCGCTCAAGAAAAAAGATAGAAAGAGCACATATTCGGACAATCTCCAAGTCATTTGGCAAAAAGTGAGCAATGGTTTTGTATATCAAACACTTTGTTTTTGGATCATCACGGAGATCCAGCTGGAGAGCACTTCCACAAATTTCTACACATATTTGCAGGCCTTCCTTGCCAACCTGCAGAAAAGAAAGACATGACACAGTATTTTCTGTCCATATACTGTAAGAATCAACAGAATTAGCTTTAGGGAAAGAACAGCGTACTTATCAGCTCCACTGTGAAAGGCACATTCAGAGACTGTTTATGCATCTGAACAGCACCAACATTAGAGTGCATTCTACAGAGTAATAAGCTGTTCTTTAAAGTAATGATTTACACCATGCAAATACAGAGCAATTACAAATCGTACTGTAGGAAAAGATATTTTAGAATACTTATTCATCTCCTGCTGCATGCGTACAGCACACAAGTATACATGGATCCCATTTTGGGAGGAAGGCAGGGTATAAATTCAAGGAATAATAATAAAAAATATAATATAATAAAGCGCTAGATATACTTGATCCAGAATCTGGACTTCCTGACAGAAGGAAGAAGGCAACTTTTGCAATTCCCCATTTCCTCTATAGCACCTTACACTTTCTTGAAAACCTCCCCTGGAGGGACACAGAATCCTACATGGTGTAGGGTGGTGAGGGAGCTGCAGACAAAGGGGTATCAGCAAACATTGTCTCCCACCCTCTCAGTCTACTCCTTTCACTGGATCTAAAGCCCTCATTTGATGAACAGTACTTCTGGTCCCAGAAAGTGAAATTTAGATCAAAACCCTTTGATACAGTAGATTTCAAAGGTACTTTTTAAATACAATGTGATTTTATGATCCTGCAAAGATTTAGCTACAACAAATCATGGTTAACCATTGGTTACCTATAAGGAAACCATCTTTAAAACCTGGGCAATGGCTAAGGCCTGGCCACAGAACAGATACTGAATGATTATTTATAACAAAATTATAAGCCAGTTTCCCTTATCTCTCTGCTTCCAAGATAGCAGTGAGGTATCACTGTTCTTACCATGTAGACTCCAAGTATGCAAACTGAACTATGATTGCACCGTATAACTGGGACTTTGACCAGGATTAAGTTAACAAAATAATAACACAGCTTTAATCATGGTTAAGGATTAGGTCTGCAATTATATCAGATGCACATAGCAAATAAATATATAAATACATAAAAATAACAATAAAAAAATTGCACTCCTGAGGCACCATCCTGCCCTGAGCTATGGTAGAAGAAGCACAAATAGCTGCTACTCTCCAACTCTCAGTAGTCATTCCTCTTTTCAAACACCACCAGATGGGCTTTTAGGGTACTATCCTGCCCCAAGGAATTGGATAAGAAAGCAAAAGGAGAAAAGAAGTAGGAGGAGAAGAAAAAAAGAGGTCTACAGAACATAAACCAGTCTAGAAGAACTGATCAAACCTCAGTCAAAGCAGATCTAGATTAGGTATATCTCCATCCATCTACACAACTGAATCAACATCCCTATTATGGTTTTTCCTCCTCCCTCCCAATCCTTTCTATAGATCCTATGTCTTCTAGACTTTAAGTTTGAGGGCTGGGACTGTCTATAATCATTTTTATAAGCCACTGTGGCAGCCATCTGGAGGTGAACTGAGGGGTAAAATGCTTTAAATAAATTTGAATCAAACTTTTTATTGCTCCTTGGTATTTACATTCAGTGTTTTATTGCACATCTGTACTCCTCTTACAGTAGTAAACTGCAGAAGCAGTGTAGTTACGCAGTGTAAAACGGAAGTAAAAGAAATGAAACGCCACTACTTACTTCATCCCTAATGACTTTCATGAAAGGGAAAATAACTCTTATGTTTGTAGCTATCCTCAGAAGATGGTAGCATTGATCTACAAATACTTGCTTTGATGGATTAGATTTAAGCTGCAGTTTACTCCAAATAAAGATCAGCTCCCTATAAAACATGAAGTGGATTATTAATATAAAGCATGAAACAGTACGGTTGAAAGCAGGTTGTATTTATGTGACAGAATGAACAGTACTATAATACAAAACACATGTATACTTCAGTACTATAAAACTGAGTTAAATGAACATGCTGATATTCTACTTTCCCTGCCTTCCCCTTACTGTTATGTGGGGAGGTTTGGAAAATATAAGAACAGTACCCCCTGGATGTGTAAAGTACTCCATACATTTTCCAGAACTATGTGGGTAGAAAAGAGTCTACTTCACTACTGAGCTTACTTTAGAAACAAAGTGTACATTTTATTCTAGGAGGTATTTACGAAGTCTAAAGTTTCACTATATTCAAATGTAATGTAAAAGCCACGAGCTATCCATCAATTGATACACACTTTTTAAAGGTTAAGTCATCTTCAAATTCTTCATTCAAGGAGGAAGATTATGAGCATTTGTTAAGTATTTAAATGCAAGTATCTCCTGGAACTACAAGAAATATAACATGCCTTTAAAGATTTGTAACTGTGCCAGTTTTTTTTTCAGTTTCTGACTTACACTAGCACTAAGAAGCCATGTATTTTGTAGTCAGTGAAAATGCATGGCCTTAGAATTTGTAGGGAATCTTCAACAGACACTGATCCAGAAAAGTAAGTAGATTATCACTGCCTACAAGACAGAAGCTTAACTAATTTCAGCTACAAAAATAAAGTGTACATCTACCAGTCCTTTGAAGCAATATGAACCTGCAAAAAAAGAAAAAGAAAGTATTTACCAGATACAGTACATCTCTCCTTTCCTGAGCTGTGGAATAAGAAATGATTCACAAAGAAATAAAGCTAAGGCAGTCTTCCCTTCTTTTGCAATGTTGCAGATGATTTCAACGCCATTCTTGCAATCAGTCCGCAGCAAGTGCTATACAATCAAAATGAGATCAATTAAGGCAAATCTAGTAACAGAAAAGTTAAACATTTAACAATAAATGAAAATCTGAGCTGTTGTTACAGGGGTATCACTGTAAACTATAAATACCAAATTTCTTCTGGGGTAGGACGGAAGTGCCAATATTTACAACACTAGACAAATGAGAAAGTTTCCATACAAACTGAACTTTATATTCAGCTTGCTTGGCAATGTGAAATTTGATTTCAATAAAATGTACCACAAATGCCTTCCATGTACAAGGGACATTGTGTACTAGCAACTCACAGATAACAGAAGCTATTGACTTGGACTCCAAGCACTAAACTGAAACTTTTTCAAAATGTGTCTCTCTCTGTCCAGTCCAGTAAGACTACCTACTGGAATAACCTAAAAATTGCTATCCAAGTAGTTTAACAACAGGAAGTTTAGGGAGGGGAATGGCATCAAATATGATGGGAGTTTCCAGACAAATCTAGGTGCCTCATGGAACTAGTGTTTGTACAGACAATAGCTTAGACACCGTTTAGTAATCATTACTGCTTTTGGATGCAGCTGTGGTTCTTCTCTACCTCCGCTGAAAAAAGCAGTAGAGGTGGTGTGGGGAGAAACTGGGTCTGAGCACTCGTATCATACACAACTGTGGTATTTACTACAGTGAAGTGTTTTTAAAAGTACGACAATAAAGCTATAACATAGGCAAGACAAATGTACAGCTACATAAAACAGTACCTCTTGAAACAGCTGGTCTTCCAATGGTAACATATAAAGACACGTAAAATATGCTTGATGGAAGTAAAGGTCTTTGCTAATATCAGGATGATTCATGCAAGATTTGATAAGAGCCATTGCCTCTGGGATGCGCTCACAGGCAATAAGGTATCTGGCACGTAATTCAAAGAACAGTGGATTTTCAGAGCTTAAATATTTGTTAACTGGCAAAACAAGAAGACAAATAATTAGATTGTTAAAAAAAAACACCATACAATACTATGTAATTTAAACAAAAAAATCAGTTTTATAAAGGAAACGGGAAGAGTTTCTGCTAAAGAAATTAAATTAAGAAAGTCTACAGAGTGTTTGTTGTTGTAAAAGTCAAAATAGATAACTGAATGAGGTCACTACTGTATACCAACAGCTTCACGTGCTAGCAAATTCCTTCTGCCAAAACATGGCACTCAGTTTTTCACTGCAACAAAATTCCTTCATCTTAACATAGCCCTGTAACTGATTAATAAAAACTGTAATAATGAGTATTCAAAGACACAGTGATGTCAGTCTGAGTCAGTATGCAAAGGAATCTTGTAGCATCTTTGAGAACAACTGTGAGAAAGAAGTTTGTAGCACAACCTTTTGTAGACTAGGTGTACCATACTTTATTATTACATCTGTTATTGATGTAATAATGTTATTCACAAATGCATTCTTCAGTACATTTGCACTTCAAAGTCACACACAAGGAAAGGCTTCTCAATCCACACAGATCTTTTTAAATCTCTAGCTGAATGTGTATTATTTTGTTACAGACAATTTGCAACTGTACTGTTGTTCTATAATTTGAATGATTGTTAGTTAACCCAAAAGTACTACTACTGGGGTTGGGGACAGAAATTCCTACATAAATAAAATGATGAATGCTAACTGCTCATTGCTGTTTCCAGTCTAAAGCCAGTGGCAGATAAACTCCTCAATGTGCAAATAAGTCTATAGGAAATCATAAATATCACAGTCCAAGACAATTCACTATGCTACTAATTTTAATATTTATGACAAAGGATTAGTACCTATCTCCTGAGAAACTGGCTTTGCTTTAAGAACAGCTTGTAGAACAGGATCCTCCCAAGGCCCTCCATCTCTGATAATTCGGGTCACCAGCTCCAAGTTAACACTTCCGTATCTGCTCAGGAGGTTCTGACATTCCTGAAAAGGAAGCAGTTAAGCAACCTAAAACAGACTGAACTTTTATAATTTTATAAATAAAACATTATAACCTTTAGGAAAATTTTACATTTTTCTGCATTAGGTAGGTATAATATTTAATTCTTATCTATCCTTTATGCCTATTACATATCTTTACTGTTAATGCTTGAATTTTCATAAATTAAAATAAAGTGGATAGTGCTCCCCCGTTTAATGAATGGTCAACATCAAGCATAAGGTATGAAAGCAGATAACAAAGTCCATTGTGCCCTCCATATATGCGGGGGTTCCATTCCAGGAACTCTTGTGTAAAATAAAAAAAAAAATGCAAGCATCATGTCCCATTATAGTCACTGGATGCAACATGCGCGCAGCTGTGGCAGCACATGCGCACACCCACTGAATCTGTTGACTATAATGGGTTGCAACACTTCGCACCACCTCACATTTGTATACTTGGAGAATACAGTAATGGAACAGCCACGGTATGCTGAAAAACTAACACTTTTGCAATGATGGCTGACTGAATGCTTACTGCTCCCACCATCTCAACCAAGAGAGATGTTGCTCAGGTGGGAAAAAAGTCAGTGCAGGTCAGTATAGCTCTCCCCTTTCCTCCCTTAAAGCCTCTTCACTCTGCTTCTGTCAAGTATTCCTCTATAGCAGCACAATAAGAAACCAATGAGAGCTCTGCAACATTCTCTCTTTCTCTCACAAGGTGGCACCGATAGTAAAAGTGTCATACTGCAAGACAAGAGGTACAAGGATAGTTCTCCGCTGGGAGTAAGACTTCAGGAAGGAAATCTAAGAGTTGCAAAATGACTGGAGATTTTCACGCTTATTTTATAACTGGTCCTAGGCTGACCCAGTAAGGTGCCTTCTCATTTAGTACTGCATGACAGCCTTCAACTTGCCCAGTATGCATACTGGGAAGGTAAGGGTATGTGAACTAACAACTGCAAGGCCCAAAGTCCCAGGATTAAGAAACTGGCCATCACCATTGTGCCAATGGAATGCAGTGTTAAAAGCTAATCATACTGTTTATATCAGGCTAGGACAAGTGCTGCCAATGTGCAGCGTGTAGCCCTTGGCACTCCAAAGTGCAGCCCCTGAAGCTACTTCACAAATTCCATTTTTTACACTGGTTCTAGGGCACTTTTTCTCCTGAAAACCAGCTGAACCAATCCCAGCCTGGCCATAAATGCAACCCTCCCCAAACCCTACCATACATGGTTTGATAGTATATCTAAATTTAAGTTCTTTTAAAAGTAGAATCCATTTTTTTCAAGTATGGCACACAGTGCCACAAACACTGACCACACCCCACAACTGGTATTTCCCAAATGTACAAACAATAAGAAAGTACCTGTATTGACCCTAGTATATCTTTTAAAGGATCTTCATAGAATTCATCCTTTCCAAAGAACAGCAGCAATTCAAAAAAACTCCTAAAAAACAAAGCAATTAGTAGTTAGAAACCATACCAAGAATAAAAGCATATTATTATTCACAGTATTAAAGTTGAGAATCTCAGTTTTTATCATAAAAGCACCTTTAACAGCAACAGAAGACCTATGTAGATACAAGAGCACTAGCATTATACATAATTCCTGAAGCACTTAAAACCAATGCCATTCTCTGCATCAGCTGCAGCTTTCTGTCTTCAAAGATAACTCCAGAGCACTACCATATCTAACCTCAAAATTACTAAACACAAAGGTTTCCAAAGATGGAATAGCTGAAATTATAATCACTTCAAGGATGAATCTAGGACATTCTTATAATGAAACCTGAGTGATAATGAAAAATTCAAATAGTTAATCCCAATATCCATCATCTTTCCCTCGAACAGCACAGGACTCCTACGTCAAAATTAATTCACCTTGTTAGGAGTCAACTTTCACTCATTTATAAGGAGCTCCACATCCATATCACACATATGAGTAAGCACCTTAATCCAGAGTACTAAGGACATTACTATCCATTACTAAGGACATTACTATCCATTAACTGCTAGGCAAAAAAGCCGCCCAAACCTGCAAGTGTAGTAGCAGATTTAGAAACCAAGGAGATCATCAAAGTGTGCACAGGAAGGAAGCTATGAACTTATTCTCTCCAGAGGTTTAAAATTCCCTGAACATACTAAGTGCTTCAGGCTACAGCTTCCAACTTCACCCTTCAGAGCAAGAAAGGAAAAGGGTGGAATGGCCAGTTTTAGTTCCGCATGGCAAAGCTCTTCAGTTGCACCCAGCTACCAAACAACTGTCAACCTTCTCTCCAGTTTTGGAGCTCTGGAGTTGGCAAGGCATTGTCAGGCCAGGCTTCCAAGCTAGAAAGAAGGCTAACAGGTTGTAACGCTTGCCAGACTCATCGTGGCAAGTGGAAGTACTGAAGTCTGATTATCTCAGTAACTAGGAAGCTGGATAAGCAACACTCACACAGAGCAGCCTTCCCCAACTTGGTGCTCTTCCAAAACTTCTGTCTACAGTTCAATCTGTCCTTACCACAGAGCCAATGAGCAGATACAGGAGCTGTAGTATGAATCACACAAATAGCACCAAGTGGGAAAAATAGCTGCAGATCTCACCAGCTACAAATATGCATTCAATTTCAATATATTTTTCATCTATTGATTATTATTTCTTACATTTCTGCTGGCTAGCAATTAAAAAGCAAACTAAAAAGAGGCTGAAACAAGTTAAAAATCATTAAGCTTTATTACTTAACCATCAATAATAATAATAACAGTATGTTTTCAGAACAAAAGAGCCAACTGATCACTAATTCGAAGGGAGTATATTCTATAGCTTGGGAGCAACATAGGAAAAAGCCTTCTCCACTGTGCCTATTAAATGAGCCTCTGCAAGCAATGGTATTCACAAGAGGAGTATCTTGAAGATGTTAATATCCAAAAATAGCCATGTTGCAAGCCATTTAGCTTTTCAACATTGATACGAACACCCTGAATCAAGAAGCAAATGGCAACTGGCATTGATCTTTAGCACTGGAGTAACATGATCTTGACACCATATATTAGTAGGCAGAGTTGTGCAAACAATAAATGGAGTTGTACAGGTGCACTCTTCACCACTGCTGCAATCTGGGAGTCTGGTTGACAAACTGCTTCTGCCAGCAGAACATGCAGCCTCAAAATCTACTCCAGAGGGTTGAGGAACCCTTTTGATCTTTGCAGGCAGGGTGCAGAAGGAGAAAGGAGAGAGAAAAAGGGGAAGGGAAGAAGGGAGGCAGAACCCTATTGCGCAAGCAAAAGCTTCGCTTCCACCCACAAAGCTCTCAATTTGCCTAAGGAAGAGAGTAATTATCTAGGCAACATCTATCCGAGCCTCTCACAACATGTCTGCACCAAATAAAAAAAGCCAGCCTCTAGAAACTCTCACAGCCCAGCAATACCTTTGCTGATCCTGATATTGACAGATACTTATCCAAGAGACAGAAGAGAGGCAAGTGACAGATTATCATCATCTTCAATACAGGGTCAAACAAAACAGAACTACTGTGTCCAGAAGTGGCAGATGTGAGACAGACAAAAGAGCTATTCTTGCTGTGTGCCTTCAAACCGTTTCCATATCACAGGGTTTTCTTGGCAAAGTTAGTTCAGAGGGGGTCACTTCCTATTTTAAGAAAAGGCCTCTCCTGGGCTTAAAATTACTCCGGGGTGCCTGAAACATGGCAAAAACAATCCCCACAGCCCCTAAAGGGCACTGAGGAATAGCTGGGGAAAATTTGTTTTGTTTTGGGATTTTTTTTTCCAGTGAGGGAATGTGGTGGTGGGGTAATGCATCCCCACCCTCCTGCAGTTGCCCATCCCTGTTATAAAATGACTTTTACATCAAATTTGTTTTCATATGTTCTGGAAAAAGGGCAAGTTTTGCCTTTTTTTTTTAAAGAAATGCAGAATACTGTATATATACAGTCCATTTGTTATTCAACAATCAGCACAGAAGTCTAACAACTGGAGAAGCAAACGTTTATACTTACAAAGCTAGGCTACTCAACACATACTGTACGTGCTCACAATCAACTGGAAACGACGCACACGCAGATGTGAAACAACAGAGTGCTGTCTGAAGTACTTGAAGCTGAGGCAAAGGAACCTGCCATCTTCCAGCATAGTCTTCAACAACCTAATTGGAAGAAGGAAAAATTTTTTTTTTAAATATTTTTATTAAAATAGAAGAAGGAAAAAATTAATGAGCAAGCAACAAAACATACTGGAAGGACTCTGCAGGTACAACTTGTCTTCAGCCATTGAGACCATAAGATATGCAATGATTAGCAACAGTTTCTCACCAAAGAAGAAGAGAGACTCTGTGCCTACCAAAATTCTAATAAAGATAAGGAAACTCGGTCTAAAATATACGTTACATGTTTACTGATTGCTCTCTCAGGCTGCCTACTTTAGCCTTCTCTCATACATTCTGAGTCTTTGTTCTGTCCCTCAAACCATTTGTTTCACAAACAGAAGGGGGGGTGTTATACTATGAGATAAATTATCTACCTGATGTAGTGGTTTGAGCATTGGACTACGACTCTGGAGACCAGGTTTCAATTCCTTGCTCAGCCATGGAAACCCACTGGGTCACCTTGAGTGTGTCACATACTCTCGGCCCCAGAAAACCGCATGATAGGTTTGTCTTAGGGTCGCCGTAAGTTGGAAATGACTTGAAGACACACAACAACAATGTTGCCTGTGGAGGACTTTTGTCCCTATCAGAGAATTATTGACTTTTCAAAAATGGTTTCCCAAAGCATACTGCTGTGGAAACTAGGATTTCAGTTGCCAGCCTTGGTGAAAGAGAGGTCAAAAGTACTATATTTGGGTGACTCCAAGAGGAAGGTTCCTAACTGAGTGACAAAACCTATGTTTCGCATGAAGAAGGCATTTCTTTCAATCCCTGGCAGCTCCAGATAGAATGGAGAAAGCCCCATACTTGAAGTCTTGAAGAATCCTTGCTATTATCTTAAACTGCAATGAACTAGAATGACTGGTTGTATGATCCAGTATATAGTAGTTTCTTAAGTTCCAGGAGAACCCCTGCTTCAGAACATGCAATGGGCAGAAACCTAAAGGCAGCACATGAGATCCCAGTTGCCTGATATCAGAAATGCATCTCTGGGTGCATTAAATTAAGATCTAAATATTCAAATATTTATTCATTTATTTAATAAAGGCTTCTGGAGACTAGGAATCAAATCTGTGCTCAGACACTGGTGACCTCAGGTAAGTCACATTCTCTCAGCCTCAGAGTAAGGCAAAGGCAAACCTCTTCTGAATAAATCTTGCCAAAAACAAAAAAACAACAAGATGGTAACTCCACCTCAGAGTTACTACAAGTGAGAAGTGTCTTGAAGGCACACAACAACAGAGTGCTGCTGACAGGAGAAGTTCTTTCTAGCCATCAGGTCTCTCCCCTTTGAACACTGACTTATGGCACCCCAAGGCAAACTTATCATGGAGGTTTTCTTGGAAAGATTTGTTGCCGTTGCCTTTCTCTGAAACTGAGAGAATGTGACTTGCCTGAGGTCACCCAATGGGTTTCCATGGCCAAGTGGGGATTCAAACTCTGTTCTCCAGAATCATAGTTTGCAAACAAGGGAGCCGTTGGGCATGCACACATGCCTGCTGTGTCCCTTGGCACCCACTCCCCCTGATGCCATATCCCTAATGGGTAGGCATACGCACATACCCAAATTGTTCCCTCATTTGCAAATGAGGGAGCAGTTTTGACACCCATACACCCCTCCCCGCTGTCATGTCCCTGATACTGCCACTGCCGTTGGTGTCCAGCAGCAGGGCTTTGCGGGTCCCCTGTGAGGGCTCTGCAGCCCCCCGGGATTCCAGACTTCAGTTTAAGAACCACTGGTCTAATACAAGGGTGTGAATCATGAAGGACTGTTGCAAGACTGCAGCATCCAACATTCCTTGCTATTCACTGTACAAGTTAAAACTGCTGAGGCTTGCCATAACGACATCTCGAGGACCATAAGATTCTGACTCCTGACCTTATGGCTATACCATACTTGTTCTTGTGTGCCTTCAAATCATTTCTGACTTACAACAACCCTAAGATGAAACTACTCCAGGATTTTCTTGGCAAGGTTTGTTTAGAGAGCATTTGTCATTGCCTCCCTCTAAGGCTGAGAGAGTGGGACTTGCCCAAGGACACCCATTGGGTTTGCATGTCCAAGCAGGGATTTGAACTCTGCTCTCCCAGGGTCTTAGTCTAACATTCAACATAACGTTGCACAGGTTCTCTATACTTCATTATTTATAGCATACTAGCATATATACCCGGCACTGCCCAGGATTTTATTTTCATAGGCAATACTTGTTAGAAAGATTTGAGATCCTGTGTCTCTAATTCCCCAAACTGTCTTGTCCAGTACCTATAACTTTTCCCAATATTCCCCAATCCAATCTGTATTCAGAGTTAATTAACTTAGAGAGGTTGGGTTCTTCAGAGAATACGCTGCCCTCCTCCTTGCTGCTAGGCCACATCTCCATAGCAACCAGCCTATTCAAGACAGACATAGCTGACTGAGGCCAAAGAGCTCTCCAGCTAAGAATTCTAAAGGCCCCTCCCTAAACTGCAAACCCCAGGATTCCACAAAATCTTCTTAGGCAGTCAATCATATGAAGTCTTCGCCTGACACAGCCAATCAAATGAGGCCTTTGCCTGACACAGACAAACTATGACTTTTATATATTAGATTTCCACTATTCCCTAATGACTTCTGAGTTTTGCTGGACAACATAACATTGGTCAAAATTAGAATCAGCTAAAATGGTGATTCAGCAGTGATTCTTTCCATAAAATCAGTAACGTTATTGTTAATTTCTGAACAATCACACCAGCTGTGTGAGTTGTGATCAACAGAAGTTACTGAATAACACACTTTTGACCCTCAAAATATCAGTGAGAATTGGGATAGAATAGAAGCAATGTTGAAATGAAAGCCGCACTATTGATCCAGCTGATCTCAGACACATAAAATTTGGAAGGCTGTTTTATTTTAGCACTTAGCATGTGAGCAAAATTTCACATACACACCCAAACCACTTTATTAGCATATAATTATCCTGGAACAGTACTTAAGAAAACAGTGGTTTACCTGGCTATATATTGTTAATGGCAATATTTGGATGGTTCTAATATTAATCTGCTTTAATTTTTCCCCTTTTCTTCTTCCTTACCCTCTGAGTTACCCTTCCACATATGAGAAATATCTATTATTGCTTTTCAGAAAAAAAATATACAAAAGTAAGAGAAAACCTTGAACTGAGAACCATACCTGAACAGAATTTTCTACTGAAAACTCCTAGTACAAATCTGTTACAATAGATATTATTAAATAAGGAAACGTTGTGCAGCCTGCGTCACAAGGAAAGGCAGGAAGATTGTTTATTCAGAAAGTTTTAATGTTATGTTTGGACTTATAACAAAATTATTAGAAAACATTTCTGCAATAGTATCCTATACTACATAATGTAATGAGTAGTTCCATTATAAGAAAGAACCGTACAGAGACTCAAGAAATGCCAGAACATAATTAACAATTAAAGGCATTCTTGGTTTCAAATGTCCACTTAACCTGTTGATTTATCTTTTTAAATTACCTTTAAGATCCAGCACCTACTGAGAAACAAGTCATACAGTACAGTACCAGGAAGTCCTATTACAGTCAGTATGGCTGATTCCTAGTAAGCAGGGACAGAATTGCAGGCATAGTTTTATATATATAGACAGCTATTAAGTTTGCATTGACAGAATGTGCAAATACGTGCAGTCAATATAAATAAAAGAACGGTTAATTGCAATTTAAATAAAATAAAGTTAACTTCCAAACAGTTAACTTTACAATTCTTAGAAGCCATATCTCAAGTGCAGAATTCAAGACATACAAACAGATCCTGTACTAAACAGCTTACAGCAAGAGTAGGTCTACATTAAGAAAATATGATTTGAATACATAGCTCTAAGATGTACAGCCATCCCTGCTCTCATGACAGAAAACTATGGTAGCTCCTACCTCCAAAACTGTATGAATATCTTTACCTACGAACATTCATCACTCCAAATCGAATTGTGCAATTAGTATGACAGTTTACTATACAAGTTGCTCATACAACAATCAACTCAAGGCAACTGAAATCACATCACAAATAAAAGTTGAATTACAGCCATGCACAGAACATTATCATTTCACTATACTATTTTACTATTACTATCTTGCACCAATGTAAACTCTCCTTTTAAATTTAAAGTCTCCGTTTGGTTGAGGAAGAATACTTTTTTAACTTTTACTGCGAGCCATCGCATGTCAGTACATGTGTAGGACATGAAGATTTCACACAGAACAAGCACACAGCCACATCCCTTTCTTTATCAACTACACACCTACATAGCTGTTACTCAAACATATATAATTTATTCTTTTGAACTCATCATTCCCTCCTGCCTTTGAATTGAGAAAGCTCAGTAATACTTGGCTATCTTTACTTTTCCCCTTTAAACTATTCAAGACCAACTAAACACAATTAAATATATTGAGTGTACAAAGTGGAAGTAAACTTGCAACAGTCTCTGAACAAAAGAATTAAGACCTTCCATACAGAAACCCCTCATACAAAGAAAGAGAAAGTCTTATTTACACAGCAAAGGAGATGCTGTTTGAGGAAAACAGCAAAGAACACAGTGTTTGGAAGAAAGGCCAAATTAAGCAGAAAATGGTCAATATGAAATAAAGCACGATTTTAACTAACAGATACCTTGTTTTATTTAGATTTTAATTTTAGACTTTCACTAACAAACACAGCTTCCTTACTACTGTCATGCTTAATCATTCCCTGCAATTTTACACATCAACAACATAAACCCAACTGAGTCCAATGAACTTACTCCTACACGCGTACAGGACTATCAACAAGCAGGTGGGCTTCCATTTATGTCACGACTGCATTCTTGGACTTGTGATCTAAACTGATATGGATATAAACAGGGGGAGCCACTTCTATACAGAATCCAATGAGACCAGGGAACACATCCTGATGGAGCTGAAGCAGCCAAGAAGTTAGGTCGCCCCTATCTTCTCCTGGACTCTCATTGCCACTTCCATCTCCTGCTGTCCCTCTTCCCTCTCAGCATCTCTTTCCATTCTGTGCCATCATACATTGTTCATTCCATTGTTCCCCTGTATCTCCTCCTCAGTATCTCCCTCCCAACACTATCTCTTCTCTGCTTTTTCTTTTCTTCTCCATTCTTGCTGCAGCCTCCTTGTACTCATTTCTTCTGCCCTGCTTTCTGCTCACTCTTCTAAGACTTGGCAGTGGCTCTTGTCCTCCTTCCTTTCATGTCCTTGCTGCTGGTCCCCCTTTTTACCTTCCTCCTGTACTTGCCCAATTTCATCTTCCCTGCTCTGGCTTCTGTCAGAAATTTGAAATAAATGGGAGGCAACATAAATTACAATTCACTGCACTAGGAATATGCAGGAATAGGCCATGTGTTATTGGCATGTTTTTGTTAAAATCATATGAAAACCTACACAAAGCAATGCCAAACTAGCTCCCCAGAAGTCAGTCCAATTTAGTTTAATGGTGCTTATTTCCAGGTAAATGAGCACTGAATTACTGCCTAAATAATTTATAGGACATACAAGAATAGTGAGGTGCAACTCTACAACCATTAAAACATAGCTTTAAAAAATGAAATCCTAGTTTGACACTAAATATTGACTTTACATTGTCACCCTGTCAGTTCTGAAGAAAAGTACAAAAACGCAAGCTATGTACTCTTATCAAGCACAAAAACAAATTTAATTTTTTTTCTGTACCTTTGTAGTCCCTTGTCCAGGTTTGTAGGGCAGATTGGTATTACTATCTCTTCCACAGTCATTAAGCATGGGAAGAGAGTACGCAAACAAATGGGAATGTCTTCCACAACCCATAAGCTTGGTAAATATTAGCATATTGAACATATCAGGTAACACATTAAACACTGTTTAGAAATCAAATTGCAAGGAAAGCAACATGTTTCCAGTTCGGGATATACTTCATTCTTTGCTCCAGCTTAATAATTTAAAGACATGCTTCTCTTTTCTGAAATGCATAGGCACATGTTTACCTTGGAAATTTTCACTGACTATCATGAGACTTATTTCAAATAAAACAGGACTGAACCTAAGTGTTACAGAAGACAGCTAACCTTACCAAACAAAAAGGAATGAGCACAAAAGTGCTTAAATATTAAGAATCAAGTAATGGTAACTTGTTAATAAATGAAGACTAAACAGACAGACACACACACACACACACACAAATCTTTCAACACATCGACAAATCAGCCTTCACAAAGAATCGTCCAGGTCAGTTTCTTGAATGACAATTCAGTTAGCAGAAATAAGGCAGTGCTCAGATCATGGACACTAATTCATTATCATTGCCCAGTTACCATACTCAGCTTCATTCTCTTTCCCACATGGATCGGCCTATAACAACTATAAGAGAGCTTTTGACCCCAAAAGCCAAGTTAGACTTCCACAGGCCTATCTCTTCCTCTTTCATCTTGTCTTGGTATTTGTGAAGAGTTCCCAGACCCCTCACTGACAGAATTACCAAACTCTATAAAAAATCCATACAGACAGTCCCTTCCCCACCCACTTGCACCTTCTGTATCGAGACCAACAGAAATACAGCACTGCGATTCCAGTTTTCAACCACTATCGCTGCTTCCCATGAAATCTCAGGGTTTGCTGTTTGGAGCAGTACTAGAGATCCCTGGCTGAGAATTCTAAGGACCCCTCTCTACTCTGCAAATCCCATGATTATGTGAGATGGAGCTGCAGCAGCTAAAGTGAAATGATAGAGCTATATTTGGAAACGGGGAGCATTTCTGAGGACCCTTAATAAGTGAGGTAGCGAGCACCCTCTCACCAGCAAAACCACAGCACCACCCTCAAAACCAAAAGAAGACCCATCAGCAGTGACAAGTAGCCAACTGAAGATGGAGGGGAGGGTGAGAAATCAAGGGCCATTTCCACACTACACTGTTATAGTGCTATTATTCCACTTTCAACCTCCTATGGAATCCTGGGGTTTGCAGTTTAGGGAGGGGTCTTGGGAATTCTCAGCCAGAGAGCTCTTTGGCCTCAGGAAACTACAAACCCCAGAATTCCGCAGGAGATCAAAAGTGGAATAGCAGCACTAGAACAGTGTAGTGTAGAAATAGCCAAGGGAGTCACGGTCAAGCAAAGCCACCTAAACGAAACAAAAAGAAGAATGAAAACTGAGGACAACAGAACCAGGGGGAGAGAAAAACAGACTCAGGAGGAAGAAAACTAAGGTTGGAAACAACAGCTCTCCCACTTCCTCCTTCCATGTAAGAGAAAAGGGGCTAGCCCTCCCGAAACCCTCTTGCCCACTTCAACGAGGCGGAGGAAGGACACCCCCACTGTGGCCCATTCACACACCCCAGTTATGGCGCTACCATTCCACTTTAACGATCATGGCCATTTCCACGCTGCACTGTTATAGTGCTATTACTCTGCTTCCAACACCCTATGGAATCCTGGGGTTTGCAGTTTAGAGAGGGGCCTCAGGCCCCTCCCTAAACTGCAAACCCCGAGATTCCATGGGATGTTGGAAGAGGAATAACAGCACTACAAGCGTCCAGTGCGGAAGCGGCCCGTGCTTCCTCCCTTCTGGATGCCTGCGATATGCCATTCAGGGACGGCCGCTTAGCACCGCCACCCAAGGGAGCTCTGGAGCCTCCCTCAGCTACAACGCCCACTCCTCCACAGGGCAGAGCCATGCCCGCTAAAGTGGGATCGTAGCGCCGCAACTGTGGAGTGCGAGCGGGCCCCGGGCCGGGGCGAAGGCAGGGCTGGCGTCCCCCCGGCGTCCCCTCCGACAGTTGGCCCGTCCTCGCGCGGCAGGAGGGGGAGCACGGCGTCCCGCGCCCGCCCCGACCCTAACCGCCCCTCGCGAGGCCCGCCGTCCTCTCTTTCTCTTTTCTCTCAGCCTCATTTCCCGCCCCCCCGCGTGAGGTGTCAGCCGGGCTGGAAGGGGCGGGGTCAGCGGCTCACCTGGCAGAAGCGGTAACAGTAATACTGGCTGCTCAAGGAAGAAGACAAGCCGGCGGGGAAGTGGGGGCCGGTGAGGGCCTCGAGTTCCTCGCCGAGCCTCTCCGACTCCTGGTCGCTCTCGTCTTCCGCCATGCTGCTCCGGCCGCCCTGCGCGTACCGAGCTCCAGCTCCCTCCCCCGCCCCTCTCTGCCGGATGACCCGCCCCTCCGGTGGCAAGCCTCAGTTCCGGCACCACCCCCTCGGCTCGCTCTGACTGGCGCGTCGCCTTGTCGCTCAAGCGCCGGCCTGTCACCCTCTGACCCTCCGGGGTCTCCGTTTCTGTCCTCCGGCACCCCATTGGTGAGGGCCTCTCCCTGTTCGGACTCAGAAGTTTCAGACCCACTTTTTGATTGGCGAGGAGTCCGGTCGATCACCAAACTCCGCCTCTGCCCTTGGCGATTGGGCCCACATTTCATCCTTCAAAGTAAACATCTCCTCCTCCTCCTCGTTGCGCTTGGGCCGGAACAACCTGAGCCACTTCCGTCCCTTCCTCGCCGCGACTGGTGGAAAGCTCCATCGCTCTGCTTAGGATGAACCACACAGAGCGGCGTTCTCCTTCCCTCCTCCGGCATTGGCTTTCTCCCTCCGACCGGCGCTGCGATTGGCGCTGGTGTCGCGAAGGCCGACGTCCCGCCTCCCTTGTCTAGCCAGAGAGAGGAAACAACTCCGTTCAGGCACCCCCCCGTACCTCGCCCGTCCGTCTGCCTGCCTGTCTGGCAGGCGGCTCCGCCGAGTCTGCTCCAGTCGCGGGGGCTGGGGGCGGGGAGCGCGGGGCCGCGCGGAGCCGCAGCGGGGCCTTGGCCGGGACGGAGCACGGCGCTGTCAGGAGCAGTAAGGAGGCGGCTCGGGAATGGCGGGGGAGGGGAGGGGAGGGGAGGGGGTCGCGAGTGGGGGGTCGTCGGGGCAACGGGGAGGCCCCTGCCCGCCCGCCCTCTCTCTGGGAGGCTGGAGGTGGGAAGGAGCGGAAGGACAAGGACCTGGCGGGGTGGCCGAGGTGGGCGAACGGGGAAGGGTGGGCTGGGGAGACATGGCGCGGAGGCGGACGAGGGGGAGAAAATTCCGTTGAGGGAGACCCGGCGCCTGGAAGGGACTTGCGCTGAGTGTGAGAGGCAGCCCCCCTACACAAAGGAGGGAGGCAGGGAGGCGTCTTGGGGGAAATACCCCGGACCTCATCGCTATCTTTGTTTTTAAATAGGAAAGCGCCCGGGATTTTTAATACCTGGGGAGGAAAGCGTGCCTTGGAAATGGGGAGCGTTTCTGAGGCAAAGCCGGAAGGAAGCGAAGCGGGCCGTTTTTGAACAGCGGCGTTGATGCCGTCGCTTGCTTTCAGAAATTGTTCTCTCCTCCTCTGGCGCTTAGCCCAGGCCGGCTCCGAAATGCCCGTCCTTTCCAACCCGTGTTTTCGTCGCCGGATTTGTTTTGGGTTTTTTTTTAAAGTTCCACTCCCTTTGCTTTCAAGATTTGGATGTGCTCGCGAACAGCCTTTTTAGATCTAAAACACGTTCAGAATTTTGCACTGGATGATCTTTTAATACTCCTTTAACAATCCAGAATAATAGGTCCCAGGACACCCACTTCCACCGAACCCCTCAGACCTCCAAGGCGAGGTGAAGAAGGTGTAGGAGGAAAAAAATAATCCCACAGGACTAGCATCCTAGAATCCATTTGAGGCACATCAGCTGCACTCCGCGAAAGGGCACCGAACGTGCGTTGCCCAAATACCCACCCTAACCGAATTCTTCAGTCATGCCGGACTCCAGGGGTGAGATGGGAGCAAACACAGAAATCCCACAGAAACCTTATCTTAGTACCCATTCTGGACACAACACCTGCATTCCTCAAATGCTCACTTCCCAAATACCCACCGTCTCCAAATTCGTTTGTAGAATACAGGTGTTGTGCCTTTGATGGGCCCTAGAAGGTAGTTCCTCTGGGATTTCTGAGCTTTTATTTTCTTTTTCATCACACCTATGGACTCCTGGATGAAGCGTAACAGATACGAGAAAGTTGTTCCTGTGAGATTTCTATGTTTCACACTCCCCATCATTCCCCCGGAACCATGCCTGACTAGGGTATTTGGTCAAGATGGGTATTTGGGCACCAGTGGGCATTCAAGGCTCTTTTGTGGGACATGGATGTCATGCTGAGAACAGGTTCTTACAGGTATTTCTGTTAAATCTCTGTGTTTTTGCACATCACTCCCCTGGAGTCCTGCATAAGTGGTGAATTTGGTGGCTCATTTGTGGAATACAGATGTTGTGCCTGGAATGGGATCTAGGACATTCCTGGGTAATTTTTGTGGCTCGTTATATCACTCTTGCTTAGTCTTGTGTGGCTGGTGAATTTTGTGAGTGAGGTTGGCATTTCGAGCCCTTTTATCTGTTCTGGATGCATTTGAGGCATTATAGGGTTAATACAAGCATAATTTTTGACATTTTTAAGGTCTGAAATATTGTTCATGAGTAGCTCAAAACGCACCAATGGTTTTGGCCTCAACTTCTCTCAAAAATGGCCCATTTCAGCCTTGTTACATTCTGCCTTTTATACAGTCCTGAAAAAGGGGATGTCAGTTGAGGAGTTTTCTTGATAGAAAGGAAGTTTGGCAGTGAAACAGCCCTTATTTTTTCCTACTGAAATTTGTTAAAATAAAAAAATAATAAAAGAAATCTATGTTTTTCCAAAATGTGCAGTGCAAAGAGCTTATTGGGATCTACAACTTACACCCTTCAAGTAAAATGCTGTTGTGCTAGATTGTTAATAACAAGTGGCATAATCTTATGTCCATTTATTTGAAAGTAATCCAATTATTCAGTAGTGCTTATTCCCAGGTAAGCATAAGGTTGAATCCTCTGTTTCCCAGGACTAAGACTTACTGAACACAGTGGAACTTCTGAGTAAGCATAGTTAGGTTTTGATTCTTAGGCTTCAATCTGACGTACCCTTACTTGAGAATAAGCTTGACAGAGGCTGGTGGGACTTCTGAGCAAACATGCTGAGGCTCTCCCACTCTTCCAGGACCAAATGGCACTTTTTTATTTTCCCAAATCCCTGCATATGTGAAGTAGCCTAGGCTAGAACACAAGTGATCTGCCCAAGACCACTCCTTATTATATTGTTTCCCAAGTAGCAAAATTCTATTGAAGGCTTCTTATATGAAGTCAACTGACAACTACTGTGGTTCTAGGGTTCTAATAGGTGCATAGATAAGCTTGTGATTTTTTTTTCCAAATCAAACCAAGCCCCAGATGCAATCATTTGAAACTCACATTATGGCTCTGAAATACATAACAAAAATGCGATTGCAGCCCTTTGCAATGCGAAAGGAGAATGAAGTGGATTCCTGCCAATACATATTGTTACAAGCAGACTACTAAAATCCATTATTTACTATAAAGTTCACATCTGTGTCCACAGTTCACATTAAATACAGTTCCTGTATTCCATGGCAATGGTAGACTAACTCAGACATCATATCGGGATAGAATGAACACATAAGGAAAGGAAGAATTTTTGCCCCTTCCCATTTGTTTTTGTCAACTTCTGTGCATGGAGAGTTCCTTAACAGAGAGAACCTTCTCTTTGTGGGAGCTCTCCCCTTCAGTAAGTCTCCTCTGTGCAGAGAAGACGTTGCAAACATCTGATTGCAGCCCAGGGCTATGCTCCCTTCCTCCTTGCCCATTCACTGAACACACCTAGAAAATGTCTAAATTGGGTTTCTATGACGTGTTATCATCATCACTGATGATACCAACAATATAGCATCATTGAAACCATTGTGCCCAGATTGCATTCACTCCCTGTCTCAGGCACATCTTTGTTTTCAGTGCCAGAATGGGAACTTCTGCAGAAGTCCTTTCAGCACAAAAACCTAGTGCTTTTTTTCTCCAAACGCTTACTGAGTTGAGCAACCTAAGGAGCCTCCTTCTAAAGAGCAACAGACTTTTTTTTTTTTGGTCTGTTGTTAAATCTTGGATACTTCGAAACCCATGCTTATCTAGTGCAAATTGCTAAACTATGTACCAGTGGATCCTGATCTGCCTTACACCACACTGATCCATAGTGCCATTGTGACCAGGAAGGTCTAGATTCACATAATTTTTATCCAGTGGCTGCAATTAGCACTGTAAAAAAAATTAAAATAAATCCAGGCATACCCATGGCACAGAAAAATATAAAGTCAAGCTATGGATCATCGGAGAATGTTGCTGGTTTTATAGGCAGATATAATAAATCTGCTAAGTATAATTCGCATTTATATGTACAGACTGCCACATAATAAAAACTCAGACCCATCTTTGTGGTATTACTGTGGTATACAAACTATGCTCTGAGCTGCAAGGTTCAGACACAGAATGTGCAAGTAAGTCTTCAAACCGCAAATAGAGAGTTCTTCTTGCATTGTTGAGTTTTTAACAGCATCTCCCAGATAGATAACAGGAGCAGTGGGGCACTTTTCCAAATCAGAAAGTGTGGTTTTCAGGCATTCTTCCTGGATTTAGCATGTTGTACAGTACACAGTAAATCAGAGAAAGCATACCTTGAGAAAGAAACATGGGAAAAATTGTGTGACTTTTTCTTAGGACCCAAGGGCAGATAGTAAACTGACGACCTGCAGGATAACAAGGATAACACTAATGTGGGAAGCTTTCTCTTACCACATTTGACTGCTGGCCTGGTCTGTTATTTTACAAACATGAGTGACATCACACCCTCCAGATCAACCCAACCAGAGTAATAAGTTAGCATTAATACAGATGAAAAATTCCAACTTTACCCATATGCATATATTGAAAGAAGCGAAATAAATACCTGCTGTGAGTGTAGTCACAAAAGCAAGTTGAAGTGCCTTGGGGATAGCTACCCTGTATTAAGTGATAAGAGTAGCCACGTTAAGGGCACACATAAGCAATTCACTGGGGTGACTTCTGTTGTCTCAAGTCTCCCTTGAGAGAGAGATCATTAAGAGCAGGTGAGAGAGTGTGGACGTCTGCAGCCCCCCTTCTGAGCTAACAGCAGATCGCTTTTGCTCTCTGTCATCTGGCATAACTCTGTACTTGTTTATTAGAAAATTGTCCCATCTATTGGGATTTAGGTTTAGGTCATGTTTGTACTTTCCATTGGCACCCTGCCTTTCATGTGGCAGAACAGTGAATATCTCATATTCACACCAGTTACAATGATGATGCTATCAGATGGCTTCTGTAGACTAATTGATGTCCACGTGCTGTTCTGAAGGTTGGGAGATCCTCCAGAACAGCGTGTGGGGTAATGAGGTCCTCAAAGGTAAGTCATGATTAGCATCACATTTCCTTTCTTCCTAGAGTATATTGGGACCTATAACATGGTGCATCAGTCACGTGGGGACAGGGGGCAGGTTTACCCCGGGCAGCAACATTTTTGGGGCATCTCAGTCCGTAGCCATGCCCCTACACACTGCAGCCACACCCCTATGCGCCCTAGCCTCTCCCCACACTCCAGGCTCCGCCACTGTGGTGCATTGGCATAGTCCACCAACTTGATACATGAAATCATGTTGGTAAGAGAATGAAGGGCTTTGACACCATGAATATGGGCCTTAGGATTCAGACTTGGAGCGGTATGCTAGAAGTGTGAGTACATCTTAAGACACTGACCTACAGA
Organism: Iguana delicatissima; assembly: GCA_948472985.1. Lineage (NCBI taxonomy): Eukaryota > Metazoa > Chordata > Lepidosauria > Squamata > Iguanidae > Iguana > Iguana delicatissima. The sequence continues at coordinate 70,003 of CAOKZL010002054.1, forward strand.
TGACAAGGCAAGCATCTAGTAATAGCTTGAATTTTGTTAAAGGATGCACACAGCTGACGTCTCCCTGATGACTATGTCCAGTGTTGAAGGGTTTGCAGTTAACCAGCTCATGCTCCTAGAGAAACTGGAGGAGTGGAGGAGGCAAAATTATGGATTGGAATGTTTTCATTGTGCAAGAAAATGCATTAAGCGGTGGGTGAATGATCTTCAGGTAGATTGCAGTTTCATATTTCAGAAATTTGGCAAGATGGATCATTTGCAAGGTAGATAATATCCAAGATCATTTGACTAATGCAGAAGTTAGTTGGAGAGGGGAGGGTATGAGAAATATACCTTGTATGTAAGTTTGCATTCCCTTCTGTTTGTCTGGCAGTCCCCATCTCTGAACCTTGTTCCCTTTGTTGCTTGCACAAAAGGGGCTTTGAAAAATGCCATTGGCACGTCTACTTAAATCTTGGAAAGATTACTTACAAAGGTAGGTAGATTTGGTGACAAACCAAAGACAAGAGTAGGCATTTGGCTTTTGAAAAGACTTAGACTTCTTTGCTTTCTAAATACAATTTTTAAACCCATATTTGTAAACATTATTTGCAACACATGGGTAGCAGATAGGATTTGGGCTGCTGCTAATGCTAGACCCAAAATAGGCCACTGGGGGGTCATCTTTCACTGTTGAAAGAGAATTGTTACTTTACTTTCAGTGCTCCTGAATCTTTTGTATGTCTTGGTGGTTACTTGTTTGGCTGTTTTTTTGTCTTTCCATCCTGGCTTACAAAGACTATTTCATCCCTTCTCCCCAAACGTCATATTTTCTCATAATTCAATAAACTGTTGAAAATACTAGTTTTGTATCTAGATCACTCAGACTATAACGTTAGCTGTTTTTTTCCTTATTTGTTGTTACAGAACAGCAAACGGGATCAAGATGGGGGAGTGACTCAAAGGTAGCTTACGCAAATTATTGGTGGATGTTGAAAGTTGGGATATGATGGGCCAGAAAAATACCCTGAAGAAATAGGAAAAAATAATATTTTTCGTAAGCTGTACTTTCTGGAAAAACTGGAAAAATGGATTGTGGAATATTTTCTTTTAGAATTAGAGAATGATACATAAAATGTTTTAATACAAAGACTGCATATATTTACCTCCCTCTCCCACACACGTTAGTTCTAAATCCACTCAAAGAGGTGGTCCATACACCAGTGCCAGTCTGTCACCTGTCGACTGCCAGTTTACAGTGAGTTTCCAGAAGGCACAAATATGGTACTGGTCCCTGGAATATATATATTTTAAAAATCCAGTTTCCCTACATCAGATGGCCTGAGAAACCCTGGGTTTCTTTTCTCAGTTCTTTTAATAGAAATGAGTGCTTTTAGTTTGCTTAATACTGTGGAGGAATAGAAAAAGCAAAACGATTTCCTTTTTTTTACTAACATTAATGGCTACTTCTGTTACTGTTTTTTCTTTGGTTCTCAACAGGTTACCTAAAGAACCTAAAGAGGTTCAGGTATTCCTTCCAGTTCAGGGCATTGTGGTTCCGTTTCTAACAAGGGGAAAACATTTAAGAAAGTAAATTCAGTTTGTAATTTTATGAATAAAATGAACTTTCAGTATACTAAGTATGATAATTTTGTGCCAAATCAAGTTACACATAGCACTTTTCACGTTCCTAAATTAACAAAGTGACTCTGTAAAAGGTGCTACTATTGCATGTTTTCAGTTTTTCCAGAAAAAAAAGCCATTCCCCCCACCCCACAAAGAACAGAAAATAAAAACTTCTCATAGTTTCAAAATTTCTGGAAATTATACATCTGTAGGTGGGACAAAGCATTGAGGTGGGTAATGAACTGTACTTACAGGGCATTCATGCACAGAAACAAATCTCATTTACTTAAGTGATACTTACTCCTAGGTAGTTGTGCATAGGATTGCAGCTTATTTAATAGGATTCAGTTTCAAGTAAACCTCTAAAGAATTGTGCTATTTGTTAAATCAGCACGGGATTTATAGTAGTACCATACTGGTGTATCTCAGAGTCTTAACTTTGCAGCCTGGAAAGCTTCAGATGCAATTAAGTAAGGTAAATAAAATTCTCCCTGCCCATCTGCCTAATTCTGTTTTCTACACCACTAGAAGAATATCACGTTTAAAACATACTCCACTGAGATCATGTTTGATATGGCAATTTTTGCCATTTTCCCTCTTCCCTGCAGTCCCTTACTCTTCTAGAACAGCATGTGGGGTAATTATGAGGTCCCTGAAGGTATATAGCACCCTTTATAGTATAAAAGGTACTTTATACTATATTTAATATGAAGGATACTTTCTGTTATATAAAGTATACAGTACAGGTTGCTGGCATTTAACACAAGTTCATTTAACATGGCTTCAATTATATGCACCAGGGTTGGCCGCCAGTGTGTGTGTAGGGGGGGTGCCAATCCTGCTATCTTGTTTGCAAACAAGAGAGCAGTTGTGGTGCGCACACGTCCTGCTGCTCTGTCCATTTCAGCAGGGGCCATGCGGCCCCTCCCGAAACTGCAAACCCCAGGATTCCGTAGGATGTTGCAAGTGGAATCATAGCTCTATAACACTCTAGTGCGGAAATGGCGAGAGACACAGCAGCAAAGTGGGTACGTTGGCTGAGACATTGCAGAAGGGGTGTGCGCGCGTGCGTGCGTGCTGAAACCACTCTCTTGCTGAAAAACAAGAGAAGAGCTGCAATACACACACACACACGCACGCACTCACACTCTGCTGCAGTGTCCCTGCTAGAAGGTCCCATGTTATACGTAAAAATCTCATGCTGGGTCCCAGAACAGCTCCCTCACGTTATACACAGGCCTACTATACTTATCATTATGGTATAGTGGTAAGTGTATTTGAGGCAGAGAACCCTTTATGAGGGGTGTGTGTGCTCTCTTTTTAATCTTGTTGTTTTTAAAATGATTTTATACTTTTAAAAATGTAATAGTGTTTAATGGGATAACTGTGTTTTAACTTTTTTGATCAGTTTTTTTAACTAACCTTATTTTTAGCCTTTGTAAGCCTCATGTGGCCCCATGCTGGGCATATAAAAATCAATCACTCATAAAGAACCATTAGCTTTGTAGCCCCTTCCTCCTTGGAAGGTCACTACTTAGATCCAATTCAATATCCCTAAAAATGACTTACTTCAATAAATGTGTTGTTTTAATCATCATAGTTTGATACGGAGTACAACACTTTTGTTTGCAAAATATCTACGTGTATGCCTGTACTGGAATCTGTGGTAAGAAAATGGTTGGCATATGTAATGTCAGAATGTTGTATCTCTTAGTGTAGGAAAGTTGAGGAATTTGTTGTTCAGTATTCTGGTATTCAGCTCACCTTAGTTGTACACAGGTCAGGATTTTTAAAAAGGGAAGGTTTCCCAGAGTTAGCAGAGCCTTGAAAAAATCTCAATAAATTCTCCTAGTATATTTTGGGGCTGCACAAGGTAAACATAAATGTAATGCATTTCTCTTAACTTTTCCCCCCATAAAAATCAGTTTACTAAAGGCAGCCATGGATAGATTTGATATGAAGCCCCCTCCATCTCGGAGCCGTTCCAAAACTGCATTGTACGTAACTCCTCAGGATCGCGTCACTGAGTTTGGCAGTGAACTGTATGAAGATGGAGGGAAGCTGTATTGCACTTTCTGCAATGTGGTCTTGAATCACGTCCGCAAGTCTGCAATCAACGATCATCTCAAATCCAAAACTCACACCAAGCGCAAGGGGGAGTTTGAAGAGCAGACGGTCAGGAAGAAACCAAGGACTCTAACTGCCTCTCTGCAGTGCAACAGTGCAGCCCAAATAGAGAAACCCAGTGTCGTCCAGGACTTTGTAAAAATGTTTCTGGAAGCCAGCATTCCTCTTGAGAAGGCTGATCATCCAGCTGTGCGAGCTTTCCTGTCTCGTCATGTGAAGAATGGGAACTCCATACCCAAGGCAGATCAGCTAAGGAAAGTCTACTTGCCTGATGGATATACAAATCAGCTGATCAAGTCTGAAGACCACTGAGGGGGAGTCCTTGGTTTTAGGTGTGGAGTATTACAGTTACATAACAGTGTTGTGGTTTATTTTTATATCCATGCGCTTGCAATGTTATGTCATGGTTTTTGTATTGTTAAATGACAATCTGTTGCTGAATGCAATGGTGTATAACAAATGGTGATTCCGGCATTAGAGGAGGAGGTTTCTAAAATGAAAATTTTGAGCTGCTGGGCTTGGAGGGATGGCAGAAAGGTGCCATATTACGAAGTATGTGCAGTCCAGTGCTAAATGAACAGTATACAAAAATTCTCCAATTCTTTCTCCAGTGCTGCTAGATATTGGACATAGTCACCCAAACATTTTTTTATATGTTCCACATTAGTCCCATATTCTTGACATAAATTTGTGGTTCTGTGTTCTGGTATTCAGCTCTAGTTAATGGTATATAGGTCAGGGGGTTTGAAAGGGTAGGTCTTTGAACTAAACCTCCTTGAGTTAGCAGATTCTTGAAACCTCAGTAAATTTTCCTATTATATTCCAGTGTAATTGAAACCCAGCTCCCTTACCTAATTTGTGAATGCCATGCTAATCTTGTAGACTCAATTTTTCCTTTTTTGGAAGGAAGACAAGAAGATAAATAAAAAATTTTCTAGTTTGAATAATGGATTTCTCAGTTTGGTAGTAAATTTCTAATTCAGATAACTAGCTGTCTCCCACCTTCTATTTGAGTCTATTTTTCTGACCTCTGGTTTGTTTTTTGCTTGTATTTGGCATCAAATTCTAGCATATCTAGAAGAGATTTCAAGAATGCAGATGTATAGCCCAATGAAAGCAGAATACTTGCATCTGATTGTTTATTCCAGCGAGCATCCCATGTTTTCTCATGTCTCTGAAAGTAAGAATCCATGGCACATTTCACAGAAATGAAGAGATAGGTTCCACATGTCTCCAGTTGAACCAGAGGTGGACAGAGTGTCCTTTTGTGGGTCCTGAAGCCCCCTACCATTCCCCCAAAATATATATATATATTTAAATTTTGTCCTAAAATCAAGCAGAAAACTCCCAAAAGCATTTAAAATGTTCAAAAACACCTCCACTTCCCGTAAGCACCCTAGAATCTCATACTGCCACAATGCCTCCATTTTCTTCTGTAGGGATTCTCAAAATGGCAACAGGAAGAAAGACACCTTCACTTCCTATCACCATTTTGAGAAGGTCTGCAGCAGAAACCTGGTCATTGTCATTTGCAGGATTTCTCAAAATGACAGCAGGAAGGGAAGAAGTGCTTCTTTCTGTCACCATTTTGACTGGCTGCAGAAGAAAACAGAGGTATTTTGGCTTGGTGGTGGGTGCAGCCACAAGTGGGGGAGGGGGGATTGGCCCATGCCCCCATGCAGTTGCCCATTACACTGTAGTTCAAGAGTAGGCAACTCATGTGGGCTTCATGTGTCCCCACAACTCTTCTTAATGCCCCTGCCACACCTGGCAATAGTGGCAAAATACCACAGCAAGTAAAACAATAACACTGAATATCAGCAACAGCACAAAAGGAAATCCCATTTCCCTCTTCCCTTACAGAAGAGAAAGAGATTCTATAGGGAATGTGTCTGTGGACTTGGTAGTATAGAAAGGTGCTTCTGTAGCATACAGAGAACTATATTTACCACTGGATTTTGAGAGCAGTGGGACCTACATGGGAGGGAAAGGGGCCTTGTACAGTTCCCTGGTGCCTGCTGTATTAGTTCAGAGAAGAATTACAGGCCTGTGACAGTAAAGTTATACTCAACAGTCTATAAATGGCATTGTTTTTACAAATAATGCTTCTATGGTAAGCTTTTGGTCTTGTCTAACAATTCGTTTCTATTTCTGCCTAGGTTCAACTTGAAAGCTGGCTCAAGTAACTGGATTTTTTTATCCCATGTGAATATCGAATGTTTTTGAAGTTTGTTCAGTTCAGGCCTTTGTAATATGATTTCCTAAAGAGAAACAGAGTTACTGGTGCTTTTTGCTTTTATGTCTATTCTGTATTCTTTTTCGCTGACATTCTTTCCAGGCAGTGCAGTATTCTTGGGAGGTTGTCATTCCTGATTGAAATATTCTTAATACATCCATAAACAGCTGTGCAGGATTTTTTTGTCTTTCCTATTAAAAAAAAACTTCAGATATTTGCCTAGACTATGTTCCTGATGCTTTATTCTTTCTTAATGCAATTTCAAAAGCATCAGCATAGCTTTCCACTTCTGTCCTGTTTTTTTTTAAGTGCCCAAACAAATAGGAGGGTGGGGGGTTGTGGGAAAGTTCACCATCTCTCTTTGTGCTAAAGTTAGATATGAAGCAGAATTAGGAAGAAGCCCTGTAAGGAAAAGGCAACCTTTCCAAATTCAAAATCCCCGCAGAGTTTTATTTGCCAGTGTTGGCATTGGTGAATGCAGTCTCAGACCTAAAGTCTCCTTGAAAATCACAGCCAAGATCCTACATCACAGATGAACATAACTACATAACATTTCCTGACCCAGCTCCCCAAATCTACCTTAACAGTGAGTAACCACACTGAGCAACAGAGACCTGTCCTGCTGGCAATCACGGTGAAGCAGGATGACATTTTCAGCCCCTTCTCACCAGTGATCTCCAGTGCAACGGGGAGTTGCAACAGGCCTGCTTCTGATTGTCACTCCACAGATTGCTGGGAGGAGGGGGCTGGAAGCATCATTCTGCTGCAAGTAGAATAGGCCTCTGTTTTTTGGTGCAGCTGCTGGTTGTTATGTTAGGTTGCGGGGGGGGGACATTTGACACTTGTCAATGCGAATACTGTATGCTTACAACCATGCAAGTCTAGCTTATGCAATTGTGACTGCTCAACAGAATGCCAGCCAGTAATTTTTGGTTTTACAGCATTTTTTAATTGCCATACTGGAAATGGAAATATGTGGGTGATACCTGTTCCACAAGTTGGATCCAGAGTCAGTGGTACTTAGAACAGACCTGTGGAAAGTTTGATTAAGTCCCATTGATTTCAGTACCGCTGCATCTCATCAATGCAATCCTGTTAAGTGACTGTAGGACTGCACTCCATCCTCCCTTTTCCTTCAGCCTGCCTTTCCCTTTTCTTTCTCTGCATTCCCTGCAACCTATGAATTTTGAAAACAAACTAAATACTGGTTTTTTTTTTCATCTTTAGTCTGAAACAAATACAAGGTTATTTTAATTAGGCTGAGCATTTTCAGCCCTTTGCCTAACAACCTGTACCTAGACAAGGATCCCCGCCTTAATAATCGCTTCTAGAGCAAAGTTAGTTTAGCAACTTTTCCTACTATGAAGAAAGCTCATGATAATAAATTAGTTTTACAAATATGGCCTGTTATCTGTTGAAAAATGGTACTATCTAAAAGTACCTGTGCTTTGGGGTTTTTTTATAAAGACTTTATCTTACTTTAAAATATAACATTACTCAGCAGTCTGTTTTGCTTGAGAAGAATTGGTAGAGCAAGTGAGTAGTTCCCTAGTTCCTGTTGTTTGCTTTTTAGTAGTTATTTTTGCTTACCTGCTAACTCTTGTGTGTTAGTTGAAATAGGAGACCATAATGTAATGCAGTGCCATCAAAACATGCCTACTTCCTCTCTTCCTCATTGTTAGTTGGTTCTATATGATGTCTTGTAATGGAATAGGGGCCCTGTGTGTGTGAGGCAGTGGGAAGTGCATGTGTTTTTTTGGTTGTTACTGGTATTTTTTTTCTTGTATGGCTTTGCCACTTCTGTTGATAAGGCAGCCTCATACAGAAGTACATGCCAGCCAAGGGCATGTCGGTGATTGCACATTGACTTTTCACACTTCCACTATATGTGCAGAGTGGTGGTTTCATGTGTCCCTCTGTGCATTTGAAAGCTGTACATCACAGCACCAAAGAGAATAACAGTTTACCCCTTGGCAGATTACACCCCAAGTATGGAAAGACTAAGAGTATGTGCAAGTGCGCCGCTTAGAGGAAAAGAAGACAGAAAGTTTTTCCACTGGTCTAGGTGATGGGGTTTAATCATGACAAGAAGCAGTATCAGTTTATTCTTTAAAAAAGTCAAATTACAGTTTGGGCTATACAAAATCAAGTGGTCACGAAAAAACAGATTTCTTTTAAGTTTACAGTAGATAGTGTGACTTCATGTACCTAATTATTTTTGTGTCATTTGCATGTAAAGTTAGCACAGAAATGCATAGTGATTGCCCAGCCAAGGTAGTATTTTTACAGATTATTAATGTTTTACAGATTAGTCAGAGTGGTCACTTAATATGATTTGGCTTTGGAATAGACTAAGGCAGAGTTCCTGTGTATCTATACTTGAAAGCAAGTTGTGTTGAATTCTGTGAAACTTGCTTCCAAGTACAATTAATAAAACTAGGCTGTACAGATGCATTCAACTGGCAAAGAATTGACTCCTTAAAATTTACCGCCGTCATTTTGTTCACTCCAGTGAGTAGAAGACCTCTTCTTTGTGGGACAGAAATCTTTTAAAGCTTTCTTAATGCTAAACATTTAAGTGTGTGTGTATGTGGGTTATGCATGAGGATGAGTTTGAGAGGGGTGGGGTTAGAAATTCAGAGCATATGTCTGCTTTTAGATGTTGACCTGTCATTCAAACCATCCAGATTATTAAAGGTGAGGGATTAAGAGGTGCTGTTACTAATAAATGGTTGAATCCAGGTTAAATCAGTTGCAGTTGGTTCCAGTGGAAATCAGAGGGACTGAACTTAGTCATGGCTGACTTTTTTCATTGAATTTGTTGAGCCACTTCAGTCCTATACATGTCTGCTTGGAGTTCAGTGAGACTTACTCCTAGGTAAATGAATAGAGTATCATGACTTCAGGCTGCATACAGCCCACTAATTTACTGTTCTGGGTTGTCTTTCATATTTGGTAAAACATGCCTATTTACATTTTAGAAATGACCTTTCACTTAATTTCTAAGCCTCAGGATGTTTTCACACTGCACAGTTACAGACTTACCATTCACTTTAACTGCTTTGCTTCTGTCTTGTGGAATCCTGGGATTTGCACTTTAGAGAGGGCTATTTAGAATTCTCAGCAAAAGAGCTGTATTTCATCACCAAACTACAAACCCCAGGACTCTATAGGATGCAGCCAAGGCAATTAAAGTGGAATCATAGTGCTATAACTATCTTGTGTGAAACAATCCTCAGTCTTCATGACCTACTAAAATTCAAGTATTCACCTTTGTCATTATGGTAGATTGAAACTATCCAATTCAACCAGACCAACTTATAATAGAAATTGGGTTTTGCTAACTTGGCACGTTTTTAGGGCATTCCAAATTCCTGTCTCCAAAGGATCTTTTTTTTAAAGATTAGACAGTTGTAACCATGCAAAAATTAGATAGGAAAGCACTTAAACTGATTTTGTGTCTCCTTTGTAGCCCTTTTTTACTGAGTGAAATAAGGAATATAATGTGCTAATAATTACCATTTATTTATAGATGCACATTGTATGGATAATCTTGCTCTCCTTACTATTCATCTTTGAATTTGCTGCTAGGGTTCTTTTTCTTTCTTTCTTTCTTTTCTGGCTTATGCATGTTGAATATTCATTGTCTTTGGGTTTTTTTAAAGTTATATGTTAACTTTACAAAATAAAACATTTTAAAACAATGTCTACTTTGAAGTGAAGTGTCATGTTGCAATTGTGCAAGATACATAGTAGGTAATATATCATGTAGAAAGTTAGTGGTGGTTATGATCTTAATTCCTCTGTCTGTTTTGCTGCTCTGTGCAGATAATTTTTTATATATATATCCAGCTAAATTGCATCTGTTCTTAAGCATCAGCATTATCCATTATGGCATCAGTAGCAGCCAGGGCTGGCTTGTTAAGGGTTCAGGCAGTTTTAAGATCAGAAGTTGCTTGTAATACCAAACACCCCCCCACACACACACACACCCCTCAGCCAAGGAAGAAGTGTCAGTCCTGAAGAAGGGACCTCTACAGAGAAAAGCTGACCTCTCTGTGCCTCTCTTGCCTGAGGAGAGCATGTCCCTTTGTTGCCAGTTGAGAAAGGCACAAGAGAGACTCTATCTCTCCTCAAAGATTGTCTTTGCCTGCCAGCTTACACTGTCCCTAAGCCTGAAGGTTTTGCTCTCACTCCACTTGAGCAGTGGTGGTCTCCATTACTTTTCTCCTGAACTCTGTCGAGCTGCTGCATGGTTCCAGCTGACCACCTTTATACTGCATGACCACATGGGCTCCAGGGTCAGAGCTGATGCTTCCTTCAAGAGGGCAGTCTTCCTATTTTGGATTGACCTGGAACCTGCTTACCGGGCAAGTGAGCTGGTCAATCATCCATTTATGAGATTTCACAGAGACATGAAGAACAACAGATTGCTCATCTGTAACTTTGGCTGCTCAAGTTACCATCTGTGAATTCACGGAAAATGGAAAGAGATAAGATATGAATATAAAATGTGTGTGTGTGCACACACTCAAAGGTATATAACAAATATAATCCCTAAAACAGTGGTTCTCAACCTGTGGGTCCCCAGATGTTCGTGGACTTCAGCTCCCAGAAGCCCTGAACATTGGCCATAGTGGCTGGGGCTTCTGGGAGCTGAAGTCCATGAACATCTGGGGACCCACAGGTTGAGAACCACTGCCCTAAAATAATCAGTTACTCAAATTAAAACGATAGTCTAAACTAAAAATGGCAATGTGGGAGAAGGTCATAGAATCATAGAAATGTAGAGTTGGAAGAGACCACACGGCCATCCAGTCCAACCCCCTGCTATGCAGGAACACCCTCAAAGCACTCCCAACAGATGGCCATCTAGATGACCATCTAGGTCTATAAGACATACATCATTTGTTGAAGGAAAATAGATGGCCCAAGGTCCTACCAGATACTTCATGCAACCAGAAGACAGGCATGTTTCACTGTCTTCCTCAGTGGCTGTTGAAATTCTCATGCTGCCCAGTGTTACTTCCAGACAAAAAGCTGAAGTGAACTACATAATTGCATTGATACTTGAAATTTAATCCCATACTAACCAATGCTACAGCACAGATTTTTACAAAATAAAAACACCTCTTCTTCTGTTTGCATAGACTTCCACACTTATCTCCGGGCCTCATCTGTCACCAATTACAGTATCTTGAGTCAAGGCTACAATCTGGTGTGCATTTAAAGTTAAAGAGCCCTCAAAGATAACAGACCCTTTTTAAAATAAATGACTGTATCAGTTTACTACAGATAACAAAGTAGAATCCATTATAGCACATATAAAAAGGAATACACTTTCAAATGAACATAGCGAATAAGACACTAGAATAAGATAATGGCAAAGGACAAATTTCACAAAAGAAGGGACAGACTTAACTAGCACAATTAATCTCAAGTTATAAAAACAGTTCTTCAAATGCTTTAAACATGAACAAACATTCCAAATTACAGATTTCCTGGATATATATGTAACATAAAGAACAAGATGTGAGTACAATTACTGTAATTACAAGTATACAGTACACCATTATACAATCCACTACAGTCAGCCCTCCACATTTGTGGGTTTTTCACAGATTTGTGAGTTGCTGCAACCCTTTGCAGCCACTTCAAGTGCACCTTTTCAGGGAGAATATTCGCTCTTGGCAGCTCCAACCAGGCCACACAGCCCCTTAAAAACCTGCCTCTGGTCCTCCTCCTCCTTCTCCACCAGCTGCTGCTTGGCCAGCTAAGGATGGCTCACAGCTGAAATTAACACCACAAAAACTCTCCCAATGCCCCCACACACATTCAAGGAAGGAAATGGGCAAGAGAGAGGAAGTATAGGGCCACCACACCAACCCACCCCTTTCCCTCTCCTTTCCCTAACCTGGTAAGTGACCCCAGGTGCCCACTCTTCCCACCATGCCTTGGCCCCCTTCTCATAAACACACACATTTTGATATTTGTGATTTTTCTACTTTTGCAAGGGTCCTGGGTTCCAAACCCTAACAAACCATGGAAAGCCAACTGTAGTAATTAGGCAAAAATGGAAAGTGAGGGAGATGAAACTGGTCGGCATACTGTCATTTAGTCTACCTCTTCATTTAAGCCCCTGGTAATTAGAATATTCACTTTGTGAATCCAATATAATTTTATTTTTTCACAATTTATTATATCTTTATTGTAAACCAAAATTTTCTCAAAACACCAAAAAACTAGTATCTTTCTCTCTGTGCTTAAACTTATAAAAATGCTTCACTAATGTCGATACATTTCTCTGGTTTTGATATGTTTTATGTTCACAAAAACTACTCCATACTTTCCTTGTGGTCATTCTCATGTATAACAGATTACAGCGGTATTGTATCACGGAAAATCATAGAGTTGGCATGGGCCTCATGGATCATTGAGCCCAATCCCTTGCTTAGGGCAGGATCTGCAACTGAAGCACCCCTAGCAGGTTGCCACCCAGCCTCTTAGGCAATTGGTTCCATTGCCAAATTGCCTTCTCATCAATTACTTAATTAAAAAGCAACAAGTAATAGTAGGCCATGGTTCAGCGTGCAATCTTCATCACCACTATATTTGTATGGAATCATTCCAATATAAAGGTGTGAGAATTTACTTATTTCTCTCTTTTCTCCAAATTTGAAAACCCTTGATGAGCAACTTGAAATATCTGATGCACCTTAGGGGTTTAAATCTTAAGTCTTGGTGGTCTGCAACAAAAAATATTTAAAGTGGTTCCATGGTAAAGAAAAGGTTAAGCACCTCTGTTCTAGGGCATCTTGTCTGAAAATCATACAGATCCATGAGGAGTCACACCTCAGATCCATATCACCAGCATTATGGTGACAATATCTGCGATGTTAGTATTTCAGCTGGTGCCTAGGGATGTAAGATGCATTTAGCTGTGGTTCAGGTGCTCTCACATTAAAAAAGGGGGATCCATAAGGATCCATTACTTGGATCCACATTTCTGCACTATCGTGGTGAAGCAAGGTATGTTATCTATCATTTCGTATTTCAATCTGTAGCCAGGGATGTGACCCATGATTTGCGTGTGGTTCGGCTGAAATCTGTATAAAAGTTATGTAGATCCCCAAAGACCTACCTTATTGCAGCATGGTGGTTCTACCACACAGTACAGTAGTCTTAGCTAGAAATGTTTTATATTGCTGCTGGTTTGGAGTGGTTACTAGGTTAAAATCATGTGGATCTCTGTTTTTGCACCATGGTAGCGCAGCCATTCAGAAGATCCATGCTTTTTGTGATTGATCCTGTGCTTATGGGTATAAGTCATGATCAGAGAGTGGTTCATGTGGATCTCACATATAAAATCCCTTGCATCCATCAGAACCTGTGCTTCAGATCCATGCTTTAGCTCCACAATAATGTGGCGTACAGGATTCATGATTGTTGTGGTTCAGCCTGTGGCCTGGAATGGAAGACGTGATTGAGGTGTGGTTCTTATGGATCCCATGTAGAAATTCTATAGAATTATGAGGATCCATGCCCCAATCTTTTGCTTTTGTGCTGTAGTGGTGCAGCTATGTGTGGGATACCCAGTTTTTGTTGTTCATCCTGTGGCTAGGGATAGGAGAAATGATTTAGGTGTGGTTGAGGTGAATCCCACATAGAAATTCTATGGATCAATGGGGATCTGTGCCTCAAAACCATGGGGGTTTTTTTGCCATGGTGGCACATAAGTGTATGGGATCTATGACATACATGGTTGTGCCTGTTGCTAGAGATGGGAGACATAACTTGGGTGTGGATCAGGTAGATTCCATGTAAAAATCCTATGCAATCATGAGGATTTGTTACTTGGATCCCTTTTCATGTTGTGGTGACATATAAGGTATACAGGACCCATTGATTGTTGTAGTTCAGCCTATTGCTAGGGTCGGGAGACAAAGGATTGGACTTGATGTCCCTTGTGGTCTTTTCCAATTCTACGATTTGGATGTGGTTCCTATGGATCCAGGTTTTTGTGCCGTGGTGGCACCAGAATGTGCCAAATACATGGTTGCTGTAATTCAATCTATGGAGCTGAAGGAGCCCTCCAATGTGAAGGTGGTTTGAGTGGCGTTTTTTAGAAAAATCACATGAAATCAGCAGGCTCCATTTTTGATTTCACAGGATCCAGCTTTTACCCAGACTCTATCCAAAACAACTTCCTGACACTAAATTGTGAACATTTTTTACTTCAGCTGATGCAGCTGCCTGCAGTTCCAGTAAAAAGCAAAGTAGATGTCATGACTCTTAAGTCTACCCACATCATACATTATATTCAAAGAAAGTGAGTCTAACAGACAAGATCAATCTCCACCTTTTGCACTTACCAGAACCTCTCTTCATAAGAACGTGAAGTCTGAATCCTAACTGAAATCTTGATCTCTTGGGCCTCAGAACTGACTTCTAAGAAAACTGCATGCCAAAGTCAGAAGTGGGTGTCCCTAGCAAACTTGAGAACCTGGCAAGAGCAAATCTCTTTTGCAATATTCCTTTATCAATCTCCAACACAGGTTCGGATGGATGTTGTAAACCCTAATCTAGTGGAATCACACCAGGCTCTTGTGTGCTCTGCATACACTGACATAACTAGCATTTAACACTGTTTAGTTCATGTTTCTCTCTTGCATCCCCCTTTCCAGTTCTTTCTGCATATACGCGTACCTCTTTGAGGCAGTTATCTTCCTTACAGCCAATGTGTTGCAGTGGTTTGAATGTTGACTATGACTCTGGAAACCAGGGTTATATTCCACGCTCGGCCAAGTCACTTTCTCACAGCCTCAGAGACAGGCAAAGCAAAGCCCCTCTGAACAATTCTTGCTAATAAAACCCCATGATATGGCCACCTTAGAATCACTATGAAGGCACACAACAGTAAACTTGGTCTTCATGTTAACTCATATACACTTGTTTCTCTGTCTGTTCTCATTTTGCAATTTACCTGTTTGCATTATAACATTAACTTAAATAACTTGCCTTAAAGAGACAAGTTTTAAGGCCACCTCCCTAGCAAGAAGGATTTGTGTACTCTATTCATCTAAACTGTAATCCTTTCTGTTGCAGATACACATATTGCCTCTCTCACTGGGAACTTCACAAGCAGAGAATACCTGTATCCGGCATCTCAGTTCAAGTACGCTTCTCCTGAACATGGAAGCTTGATCCCTAGCTCTAATCTAAAATTTCCTGGGTTTATTTTCCAAATAATGACAAGTGAACCTCAAACCTATTGTTTAGTTACTTAGGTATCTCTGCCTAATGTCATTCACAATGATCTGCCCACCTACTCTTTTACCTATTCAGGTATGTTCTCTGCTTCTGCTGAAACTACAATTCTCTAGTGGAATACATTAAAAAGCAGCTTTTTAAAAATCCTCTAAGAAATTCTACTACAAAACTGATTGCTAGGTGACTGCAATGGAACAATTACAGGGGGAAGCCTACCGCCATTTCCACACTAGACTGTTATAGTGCTATTATTCCACTCTCAATATCCTACAGAATCCTGGAGTTTGCAGTTCACAGAGGGGGGCTCAAACATCCACAGGATGTTGAAAGTAGAATAATAGCATTTTAACAGTCTAGTGTGGAAACGGCCTATCCAAAGACATCAAGCAGGGAACAAATGATAAAATGGCTGCACCAAAACAAACAAAACCTCTCTTCAACAACTCCCACTAATAATTTTTCAAAAATCCTGTTTTCTGTTGATTTCTAGTATTTTTCTCCTCACCAATCTCTTGAAACTAAATTTACAAACGGTTCCAGCCCCTTTTCCCTCCAAAAGGCCAGTGAAGTTACTAAACTGCCGTGACTGACAAGCAAACTGACTGACTCAGGTCACTAAAAGTAATAATTGGGACTCGGTTTCACTTGGTATTTGCTATTTTTTTCTCGCTCCAACCTCTAAAACTGTACATGTCATGTTAATTTCCTACAATAACTCCCTAACCCACCAAACGACCGCCACCAACGGTTCTGAAGGAACGCCTCAGCTAGCTGAGAGGAAAAGCGCCGTGGCTTTCACCAACTCACCCAGGAAACGGGGGGGAGATAAAGATTTCCTCCCAAACCTCTTTATGGCCTATTGCTATTCAAAGCTCTTGACTGCGCATATTAGCCCCAAACCAGAATCATCATCGTTATATATTTGTCAATAATGCAATATCTTTGATTTTCACGTCTAAACGTTTGCCTCGAAATTTCATTCCACCCCCCCTTCTGGATATCTGTTTGGAATAACCCTATCAAGCGGCCTCTAAGAACTGAAGGGCTTTGTACGGGGTTTCCCTGGAATTTTAAAGGGGTAAGAGGCCTGGGCGTGGCCTCAGACATCAGAGCCTTTCTGATCTTGGAAGCTAAGCAGCGTCAGCTGTGGTGAGAACTGGGATGGGAGAGTGCTAACCAGGTCCTGGAAGGTGTATTTCAGACGAAGGAAATACCAAAAACACTTCTGAATATTCCTTGCCTAAGAAAGCCCTATGAAATTTACGGTGTTCCCATAAGTTGACAGGCAACTTGGAGGCAAACATGCATACGCCATTGCATTCAATGGGACTAAGCAGAACAAATAGGTTTAGAACTGCTTTGAAATGTGCTACGGTTTCCATGTTTGAATTCAGAGCTTCATAAAGTTTCAAACACATCTTGGGTCAGTGATGTAGGCTCAAGTTGATAGACTCAGACTCAAGTTGGACTTAAGTCGCTTCAGTGACTCGACTCAGATTCAGCTTGGCCATAAATGTTGCACTGACTTGACTGGACTTGAGACTTGCATATTTTTAATGACTGACTTTCTGCCCTTGGTTCAGCAACATAACACATTCATCCAGAAACCTTAGGACTTTCAACGGTGCTTCCATCCCTTTTTTGCCTAATGCTCACATGACCATCTCCCTCAAGCCCAAAGTGTGGGCGCATTTCTCAGAGGGGAACAGCAAAAGGGTTAGGCAATGGGTTTGCGATCTGCTCAGCAGCCTGTCCCCACTGCATATCGGAGGATCCTTCTAAAATGTTTCCAAAGGGAAGAAGACAAGACTTGCCCCGAGGACGCAGGGTGCATTTCTCAGAGGGGAACAGCAAATGGGTTAGGCAACGGGCTTGAGGAAGAAGGATCATTCTTTCTAAATCTGTTGAATCTTCAGTAACAGAGAGTAGGAAGGATCCTATTGCCCACTTCTGAAAAATCCTTCAACTTTGGAAATGGGAAGTAAGAAAGATCCTATTCCCCACTTCCAAAGCTTCAGAGGGCAAACTTGCAAATGTGGAGGGCTAACTCTGCTTAAATTGTTAAAACTGACTTTATTTGACTTTGTCCAGACATTTTGGAGTATAGCTTGGCGTATAAAGTTGTGTCCAAGACTTGGGACTTGACTTGAAAGTATCTTCAAGGACTTGAGTCTTGTCTTGAGACTTGAAGGTAGAGACTTGAGACTTGGACTAAACAATTTAAATATATCACTGCCTGAGGAGACACACCACTATAGGGATACCTCAGCTAACATAGCTCCTGATGAAGAAGTCTCATTTTACAAAATCGTTTAATGACCACCTGGAATCATAGAATCTTAGAGTTGGAAGAGACCACAAGGGCCATTGAGTCCAACCCCATTCTGCCGTGCAGGAATGCACCATCAAAGCATTCCTGACAGATGGCCATCCAGCCTCTCTTTAAAAGCCTCCAAAGAAGAAGACTCCACCACACTCCATTGAGGCAGCACATTCCACTGTCAAACTGCTCCTACCATCAGAAAGTTCTTCCTAATTAGGTGGAATCTCATTTCCTGAAGTTTGAAGCCATTGCTCCATGTCCTAGTCCCTGGAGCAGCAGAAGACAGTCTTGCTCCATCCAATAACATCTGTTCAAATATTTAAACAGAGCTATCATATCATCTCTTAACCTTCCCTTTTCCAGGCTAAACATACCTAGCTCCCTAAGCTGCTCCTCACAGGACTTCATGCTTTCTACCATTCTGGTCACCCTCCTCTGCAGCTCCCTGTATGTTAATTAAGCAACACATCCTATACATTTCCTTTCAGCTGTAGGGCTGTACAGTCAGCCCTCCACATTTGCAGGTTTGACTTTCATGGATTTGTGAGTTTCCCCAGCCCCTTCCCCTGACCTCAGCTGTTTCTTTTCCAGGGGAATCTTCCCTCTCAGCAGCTCTGATCAGTCCACACAAGCCTTTAAAAACCCGCCTCTGGTCCTTCTCCTCCACCAGCCTCTACCTGGCCAGCTAAGGATGGCTCACAGCCTGATTTCTCAGCATCACAAACCCTCTCCCCAACACTCAAGAAAGGAGATGGGCGAGAGGCAGGAAGCAGAGGGCCACCATGCCAACTCACCCTTCCGTCTTCTTTCCCTGACCTAGTTTGGACCCTGGATGCCCACCCTCCCCACCATGCCTCAGCTCCCTTCGCATAGGCAAGCACACATATTTTGATATTTGTGGGTTTTCCGCTTTTGCAGAGGTCCTGCACCCCTATCAAATGTGGAGCAAATGTGGAGGGCTGACTGTATTTCTACGTGCAACAATTAGAATCAATGGAGTTTAAGCATTAAACACTTTGACTACTCAAAATGTATTACAGAAATGTTGCTGTTGATGATAATGATGACTCCACTTAATAACACAACCTGTTAATATAATCAGTATAGATCACTCTCCTTGGAAAGTGTATTTTATTTACCCATGTGCTGCTAGGTCTTAGTTCATGATGGTGCTCATTCCTTCATTCTGAAAAGTTATAACCTGCCTGATATGTAAGCAAATAACATTCGAGGTGGATTACAATGCAGACATCCACCACAATTTTTAAATACTGCATATACATAAACATCCACTTGGCTCATCATTCTCTAGCCAATAGGTGAGGTCAAAGTATGTTTCCTTACCGTTCTGTAATCTGAATACAACTGACCAATTTTTTGTCTCCTGCTGCTCCACAAGTCTATACCCACCAACTCTCCCAGTTCGGCAGGGACAGTCTCACTTAATCCTCTGCCACCCTACTTTTTCAGCTCCTTTTAAAACATCACAGTTTCTCTCTCTTCCTCTGTCCTCAGCTTATTTAAGTTGCTTGAAACCGAGTTCAAAGTGCAAGAGCAGTTTGCATTCAACTCAGCAGGACAGATAGCAAAAGGAGGGGGTAGAATCTTGCCCTTCCCTGGAGGCTCAGGCCAAAGCAAACTGCTGCAGTCTCTCGTAGGTTGCGAGTCCTTCTTCATTAACATCTTTTCCCATATTGACTACACTCTGATTTTGTTCGCCACGCTCATCTCAATTTTCACCTGTGACATATGGAAAGGTTTCCAACTCCAACCAGGGGTCGAGGAGCAGAAAGAAAGAAGCTGATATCTGGTCCTCCCTCTTTCTCCTTCGTCCTTAAAGCCTTCTATAAAGTTACATTTCCTAGCAGGGTGGGCCTGAATATTTGTCAGAATGAAGACATAGCTACCTCAGGAAGTTGACTTGAGGGATCATGAAATTGAAGTAATTGTATCTTTTATATAATTTTTAAATTTGTTGTTTCAGTTCAAGGAAGAGAAATGTAGAATTATCTTCCTGAGGTTCCTAAATTACCTGGGCAGCCATGGATTCTTTCCACCTTGACTTGCAATGAGCATTCAGCATGTCCTGTTCTCCCAAAGGCAATAAAAATGTCTTAGGTTTTTTTCCCTTTTTTCCTTATCCTTCTTGGCATCATACACTAGCACGCTGTTTGCAGAGAGCAAGGTTGAGAGAGAGAGAGAGAAAGACCTCCTTCTTTGGATTTCCGTGAAAGAGAGGTTGGATGGCCATCTCTGAGGAAGGCATTAGTTGAATATTCCTGCACAGAAGGGCATGGGATGGATAGCCCTTATGGTTCCTTCCTGTGATTCCATGAACAACCAAAACGTATGTCCCTTCTCTCCAGTATTGCAGCAGCAGCAGCAGCAGCAGCAGCAGCAAGATTAGGTGGGCTCGTGTTAAAGAGGGAAGATAGAATGACAGTTGCCGGCCATTTCCACACTAGACTGCTGTAGTGCTATTATTCCACTTGCAACATCCTATGGAATCCTCGGGTTTGCAGTTTCAGGAGGGGCCCGAAACTGCAAACCCCAGGATTCCATAGGATGTTGCAAGTGGAATAATAGCGCTGTAGCAGTCCAGTGCGGAATGGGTCACCATTTCAGCCAGAAAATAATTCAGGTGTCAAAGATATGAGCCACCCAGGTTCTTATTTCAAGTTGAAGACAGCCCTGCCATTAGATAGAGTAAACTACTGCCTGAAAGTGTTATAGGGCATTGTTGTTGTGGCGTGCCTTCAAGTCATTTCTGACTTATGGCAACCCCATGGCAACCTATCACAGTTTTCTGAGGCTGAGAGTGTGTGACACACCCAAGGTCACCCAGTGGGTTTCCATAGCTGAGCAGGGAATCGAATCCTGCTCTCCAGGGTTGTGGTCCAACCATCAAACCATGACATCGCACTGGCTCTCTACAGAGCATCACTGAGGTATAAAAGACAGAGATTTATGTGTGCCGTGAGGACTGTCTTGTGCTCTTTAAGTCAGCCTGTTGCCCTCAGGTTTGGTGGAAGATACTGTCCCATGATGATGATGATGATGATGATGATGATAATGTTTATTTATTACACCCTTTACACCAAAGGGTAGAACAACGATATATACAACCAGAGACCAGGACATTAAAACAAAAAAGCACAATAATACATGGCATGGAATCCCCAACACGCCACCAGTCGCTACCCATCTCAGCACCTTAAAAAAAAAAACTCTCAGTGACTTAAGATGGAGAGTCAAAGAGCAAGGTCTTCAACTGTTTAGGAAACAGGCGTGATCATCCTCCAATTGGAGGTCCAAAGGAAGGCCGGTCCACAAATGCGGAGCCAGACCTTGAAAGGCTCACAACTTTGACACAGCCGTACACTTCAGTGGAACAGACAATAATCCTTTGCCTGCAGATCTCAAATTCCTGGATGGAACGTACTGCACAAGCCGAGCTGCAAGGTACAGAGGGGGGTTAAAGTGCAAAGCTTTAAATACCAGGACCAAAAGTCTGAAACAAGCCCTGGCCCAAACTGGTAGCCAGTGAAGGGATCTATGGGGAGAAGAAACAGGTGAATATTTTGGCAGCTTTAAAACAACCCAGACAGCATTGTTCTGAATTAAAACCAGAGGAAGAAGGGAGCAGGAAGGCAAAACCGCCGGTAAACTGTTACACTAATCCAGGCACGAGATAACCAAGGCCCGGACAAGCAGATGGACAGTGTCTACAGTCAGGAACCTTCAGTTCAAAAGATGGAAGTTGCATGCCTTTGCTATAGTGTTGATGGTGTTGCTGGAAGCTTCAATTCCCAGTCCAGTTAAGCTGGCCTTTGTACATGGATCAAGGGAGGCACCATCTTCTCCTTTCCCTTAGACAGGACAGTGTTTTGGGTCACCTGTGTTCCAAGTTCAGCAAGGACAAACTTTGAAGCTATCATCTCCAGCATCATTGTTGCAGTGTGTTACCCTGATTTCTGGAGTCCCTTGGGAGACACCTCAATGTGCTCCACGTGATGGGGAGTGGAAACTAGCCCGAGCACAAGCAAGAGCAAGGGAGAGAGGCAGGGTAACCTAGTGAGGGTCTTTTTACCCAGTTTTTGCAGGGTCAAGCCAAGCCAAAGACCAAACGAAAATGTCCAATAAATGATTTTATTGAATAAAAGTCTCATGCACCAATGCAATCATGCACACACACACTCAAGAGCTATTAAGAAACAAGAGAGAGAAAATTGGATAGGGGAGTATTGAAGGGGTACAGCTGGGGTAATACTGCACCTTTTCCTGAAGTCCTGGGTCCGGGAAAGCAGTGGAGAAGTGGGACTCAGCACAGAGAAGGCTGAGGGGATCACTCAACGGACGGAGCAACGGTCTGCTGGGGTGACCAAGAGCGATCCGAAGAAACGCTCAAAAACCAAGACTATTTGTAGGGCAAAAAGTACGTGGAGGACTAATCCTTTCCCAGGGAGAACAATGGGTATTGGAGTGATAACGAAGCTCCACAATAGTAATTTCCTTTGCGTGATGGGATTGCAAGGTGTTGCCAAAGTCTCAGGATCTTTGGCTGTGTGTGTTTGTGGTGTGACTTCATGTAAATGGTCCTCGCTTGATGGAATATTTGCTCAACTTGGGGCAGACACACTAATCCCCTCAAGTTGGCATCTCAGGGCTGTGGTCCCTTTGTTTATTGTGGGTTTACACATCTTGAGGTCTCCTGGAGCTACGTGACGGGATTTTACTGGCCTGACCTGCTTTTTGGTCATTCGACCGTGACTGCCTACGTGCTCATCCGGGCGACCTCTCAGGCACACAGAATCATATTTAATATCAAATTGTAGACCCCGGGATAGGGTTTCTCCATCAGAGTAACACATGATGTGAGAAAAGGCCTTTATCTGCATGGGCCCAAATGTTCATAATTTGTCTGATAGACTCATGATAGCATATTTCAGTTCCCCAACTTGCAATCACCAGTAACAGCAGGCTCTAGCAGCGTTACATGTCTCTGCCACAAAATCAGATTACACACAAAAGAGACATTATCAAGATGTTTTTATACAAAGGGGAAAGGGGGGGAAGTTCTGTTTTAATTTTGTGAAGTTAGAAAGCGCATCATGCCATCCAGCTTCTCCTGCAGAAGCAAGGCTGTCCCTACCGTTAGGAAGAGTTATGGGATGGGATAATCTGTGTGCCTTCAAGTCATCTGCCAACTTACAGCAACCCCAGGAATTTCATAGAATCATAGAGTTGGAAGAGACCCCAGGGGCCATCCAGTCCAATGCCCTGCCATGCAGGAACACCCATCAAAGCACTCCCAGCAAATGGCTATCCAGCCTCTGTTTAAAAACCTCCAAAGAAAGAGACCCCAGCACACTCCCAGGCAGCAGATTCCACTGCCAGACAGCTCTGACCATCAGGAAGTTCTTCCTGGGGTTCAGGTGGAATCTTCTTTCCTGCAGCTTGAATCCATTGCTCCTTGTCCTAGTCTCTGGAGCAGCAGAAAACAAACTTGCTCCCTCCTCAACATGACATCCCTTCAAATATTTGAACATGGCTATCATGTCCCCTCTTAACCTTCTCTTTTGCAAACTAAACATACCCAGCTCCCTAAGATGCTCCTCATGGGGCATGGCTTCCAGACCCTTCACCATTTTGGCTGCCCTCCTCTGGACATGTTCAGAGTATTAAGGGAACACTTTTGGCATTGTTTCACTTTTACAGAAGGAAAGTGTCCTTGGAAATGGTGCAGAAGATGGCAGAATTTTAGATTGAGATCGTTCTTGCCAAATCAGGACAGTCGGACATTACGGAAAGCTCTTATACCCCCTCAAACTACAAACACCAAGATTCCATAGGATTCAGCCATCGCAGTTATAGTGGTACTATAACGCTATAACTGTGTAATGAAAGAGCGCTAGGAGACAGTGAGTCAAAAGTGGGCAATAGCCAGGAGCACCAAAAGATTTTGCAAATGGTATCTTAGAGACCCACCGTCACCACCACTGATTACTTCCCATATCTCATTTATTCCACTCTGTTTAAAAAATGTTTTTCAGGTTTTTGACATGCTAAAAAACCTTGAAAAATAGGATTGACCACAGATGATCATCACGCAACAAAAAAATGAGTGTACAAATACACTAATACACCACACTTCTCAATGGCGCATAATTTTTAACTTTCTGGAACGAAGGAAGACTTTTTAAAAAAACGCTCCAGTGGAAGATGAACAAACAATCCTATTATACCACTAGCAGAGTCCAAATTAAGGTTGTTGCAAGTTGGACTAGCAACAAAAGATATAAAGAGATCGAGAACAGGGCTGAAGAAACTCAGTGGACACTGCTGGTCTTAGGGTGGTGAACAATAAAACCTATTTTGACAGCATGAATAATAATGATTTTAAAAGGCTAAAAAGACATGAAACAATTCAACATGTTTAAAAAACAGATTAAAGGAGTTAAATACAGTCAGTCCTCCACATTTGCAGGTTTCACTTTTGTGGATTTGTTTATTCACAGATTATTTGCTGTCAGCTCTGCTGATGCCCTATGCCAATTTTAATAGGGACTGCAAGCCTCGTGAGACCAAGAAACCGCAAATGAGGCTTGTGAGTCCCTCTTTAAAATGGTATGGGGTAGCAGGGAAGGTGGCAGAAAGCTCCACTAGCCACCCCGTTCTGCCTTGCGAAGGAACCCTGATGCCTCAAAAGGATCCACAGAGGGCTGAATAGGGTGATCATGCTTTTTTTGTGTGGGTTAAATGGGATTTGGGAGGGCCTAGAGTTATTCACAGTTTTCCCACTTTCACTTGGGTCCTGTGCCCCTAACCCTGGTGAGTGTCGAGGGATGGCTGTTGTTTAAAACAAATTAAATCCATGCGCATGTAAGGGGTTTTGTAAAACCAGTTAGCCCCCCAAACCTTTTGTGAATGATTATGCTTTCATTCTGGCGCCTGAACCAACAGCAATATTGGTGCCAGTTGGGTCTCCAAGTGGGGGATGTTCCATAAACGGAGTGCCACAGTAAAAAAGTCCCTGTCCCATATCCTTCCACCCAACGTTGCCCCAACTGATGGGACATAGTTAAGGCTTCTCATTGGAATTCCAGTTAGCTGTGTTCTTTTCTAAGATACTCCATTTTGTTGTTGTTGTTGTGTGTCTCCAAGTCTTTTTCAACTAATGATGACCCTAAGATGAACATATC
This sequence comes from Iguana delicatissima, assembly GCA_948472985.1. Lineage (NCBI taxonomy): Eukaryota > Metazoa > Chordata > Lepidosauria > Squamata > Iguanidae > Iguana > Iguana delicatissima. The sequence continues at coordinate 94,766 of CAOKZL010002054.1, forward strand.
ATGGGGTTTTCTGGGGCTGAGAGTGTGTGACGTGGCCAAGATAACTCAGTGGGTTTCCATGACTGACCAGGGATTGAACTCTGGTGTCCTTTTCTGCAGCCTTCCAAATATTATTGGACTACAGTTCCCGGCACTCCTTATCATTGGCTGTCTTGGCTAAGGTAGATGGGAGTCCAATGGCCCTTAGAAAGACTAAACTACCCTGTCCTGTGTGATCTTTTTTGAGGTTTATACGTTGTATAAACTCTTTAGAAAAAGTGCTCCCTCTAGTGGTGAAAGTTGTGTGTTTGCCATAGCACATGGTTTTCCTCACATACATCAGCTTCCATTTAGTGTGCTTTGTTTTATGGGCGGTCTCGGTGACATAAGCAATGGCTTGATTTACAAGTCTGATTGGTGAAGCTCATACCTCCTGTTCTAGGAGGTGAAGCAGGATAAACAGAGCTGTGTAAGTTCTGCTGTTCTGCTTTTAGTTCCTCACCATGATCCACCTCTGAGAATGGCTAATTTTATCACATAGTTGCACTAGATGCGATAGTATCATTCAATCGCTTGTGGCAATATAGTGCAAAATGCTCTGTCCTGAGATAAAACAGACCGCCTGTTGCGTCTCTTCACTGGTATGTACCCTGGGCTTGCACGCTTCCAATTCAGAAACATGTTCAGAAAATCTTATTTGCTATTACTTCTGAAAAAAATTTTCTACTTTTTCTCCAATGAGCTCAAGCTAGTGTATTGAGAAGCAGTGTGGTGTAGTGGTTTGAGCACTGGAGTGCAACCCTGGAGACCACAGTTCGATTCCCTGCTCACCCACTGGGTGACCCTGGCCACATCACACACTCTCAGCCCCAGAAAAATCCATGATAGGGTCACTTTAGGGTTGCCATAAGTCAGAAACAACTTGAAGGCACACAACAACCACAGGAAGTGCAAACTGGACTTCTGGCATTTTTTCGAGGCCATTTTTTAGCTTCATAGCAATGACACACCCTACTGGTGGCACAGGATGAAAACCCATCCCCATTGCTATTGTAAGGAACCTAGTAGCTGGATCTCAAATCCTAATCCAGGGCTGCAGCCGCTATTGTATGCTGACTCTGACATTCTGTATGAGTAAATGTTTTGGGCCAGAAGTATAACGTACGTTTCTAGTCTTAATAATCCAGATTAGAATGAGTAACATTTCACCTTCTGCTTATCAGATGTTTGGGAAATATTCACATGCCAATGAAAACCTTTTCCTGGATGAGTCAGAAAATGCATTCCAGTTATTACTACCACTACTCGCACGCCACTTGGGCAAGTGACGGAAGTTTTTAACAGAACAGGATTGGGCGGAAGACAGACCTAGGATAGATCCCTGGATCTATTGGTAGATCAGCTGACTTCCATTTGTTTTATAACAGCAAAGACAAAAATTAACTCCTCTGTCACTCTTGCTGGGTTGTTTGCATCCCTGACTTAGGATATATCAGTACCCATAGGCACACTAAATCAGGGCCACGGTGAAGGGCTGGGTAAATATTAGGATTTCAGGAACTTCTTTCTTTTTAACTTGAACCCTAAGGCCCTCCAGCCACAGCGAGAATCAGCTCAAATAGGAAGACATATACAGGCATCCTTCAAGTAATCTCTTCTTCGATGAAGATGTTGAATAGCACTGGGCCCAGGGCAGAACTCTGTGGCACCCCACTAGTCACTTCTCTCCAGGATGAAAAGCAGTCATCGGTGAGCACCCTTTGGGTTCATTCAGTCAACCAATTACAAATCCACCTAACAGCAGCCCTGTCCAGCTTGCATTTTACTGGCTTCTTTGCAAGAATGTCATGGGGAACTTTGTCAAAGGCCTTACTGAAATCAAGATTATACTACATCCACAGCATTCCCTTCATCTATCACGTTTTTACAATAGAGTTACAGATAAGATTAGTCTGGCATGACTTATTTCTGAGAAGTCCATGATGACTGTTAGTGATTATGGCATTGCTTTCTAAGTAATTACAAATTGACCGTTTAATGATCCGCTCTAGGATCATTCCTGGTATTGATGTCAGGCTGATCGGGCTATAATTTTTGGGTCCTCTTTCTTCCCTTCTTGGGGACAATATTTACCCTTTTCCAGTCTGCTGGGACTTCTCCTGTTCTCCAAGAGTTCTCAAAGATTATTGCGAGTTATTCTGAAATGATTTCTGCCAGTTCTTTTAATGTCCTTGTATGTAATTCATCTGGCCCTGTGAAACTTTTGGTTTGGGATATGTGAAACTTTTGGTTTTTGCTGTTGTTAAATATTTGGGAGTCCAAAACTCTAGCTTTTCTACTACAGACTATTTAGATCACAAAGTCAGTAAAGCACAAAGGCAATGCCATGGCCTTCTTGATTGACTCAATCCACCAGTAATGTGGTCTTCTTGTTTTTCTCCTGTCTTCAGTTTGATCAAGCATTATCACCTTTTCCAGTGAGTCATGTCATTTCTCGGTACACTCAAAGTACTATAGCTTCAGTTTGATCATTTTGACTTGTCATGAGAATTTAGCCTTGATTTACTCTCAGGCCTTTCTTTTTGTGTTTTAGGAGCCCATGGTATCTGCAAACTCTCCCGCAGCAGCCCTTTTCTGAGGCCGTTTCTGCACTACACTGTTATAGTACTATTATTCAATTGTCAACATCCTATGGAATCCTGGGGTTTGCAATTGAGGGAGGGGCATTTAGAATTCTCAGCCAGAGAGCTTTTGGCCTCAGTAAACTACAAACCCCAGAATTCCACAGGATGTTGAAAGTGGAATAATGGCACTATAACAGTTTAGTGTGGAAATGGCCTTAGAATCATAGTGCTGGAAGAGGGCCATATGGGCCACTGAGTCCGACCTGCTCATTGAAGGATCTCCGTAGCTGGGAGCATCCCCAGCAGGTAGCTGTCCAGATTCTTCTTGGAGACATACAGAAAAGGAGACCCTACAACTTCTCTAGGGAACTGGTTCCACTGATAAACTGCTGTTTCTGTCAAGAAGTTCCTTCTAATGTTCAATCAAAATCTAACCTCCTGTATCTTCAAACCATTAGATCCAGTCCTGCCTTCTGGAGCAGCAGAGGACATGGATTCTCTTCCTGTCAACTTTCTTCACTGTCCAGCTTTCATAGCCCCACGTGGAAATTAAAAAGTGCGATGACATGAATGATTCTGATTTTGGCATTCAGCAATATATACGTATGTATTTATATCTTGCCTTTCTCCTGGAATGGGACTCAAGACAGCTTACAACAATTAAAATACAACTAAAATTTTATTATACAAAAGTTTAAAATAATTAAATAAACCATGCTATTAAAAGCATAAAGATAGAACCATTTAAAATACAGTAGAGTCCCGGTTATCCGACATGCGGTTATCCGACCTTTCGGATTAACCGACGTCGCGGCTGCCTGGGGGTGTGGCTGTAGGCATTTCCATGGCCCCAGACACGCCCAGACACGCCCCCAGACACGCCCCCAAAATGGCGGCCACCACAGGCCTCCGGCTAATCCGACATTTCAGTTATCCGACCCTCCGCCCACCCATTTAGGTCAGATAACCGAGACTCTACTGTACATTTAAACATAATTATTAAAAAAGATAGAAACACAGTTCAGCTCATTAAAAGACCCTTCTGCCTCAAGAGATTAAGAATAAAAAAAACTTTGCCAGTGGAATGAGAGCAGAGGGGAGCTTCCTTGAATCCTGTGGGAGAGAGTTCCAAAGCCTAGCGGCAGCCACCAAAAACACCCTCTCCCATGCCCTTACCAACTATGCATCTGATGATGGTGGACCAAGAGAAAGCCCTCCCCAAAGATGTTAAAACTCAGTTAAACTCATACAGGTAAGTAGAGTGTGTCAAACACTCTGGACTCAAGCTGTGTGGAGCATCAAAAGTCATTACCAGAATTTTGGTTGGATCACTCAAATAATCAATTCTGCCCCAAGCCAGGGTTTTGTATCAGTATCCTTCCACTCACTAGATGCTGTTTTGTACTGGCTCCAGGAAACATTAGTTTTGCAAAGCAGAAGTCTGTCCACAACATAGTAGAGCATACCACCCAATATTTCACGGATAATAACCAAGACACCTGGCCAAGCAACGTCAGAGTGTGGTCGAGATGGCAAAAATTATTAATGAAGGAACAGAAAAGCTAAGAGAGTAGACCCTTTCTTAGTTTTTCTGTTCCTTCATTAATAACTTTTGCCAAACTTTTGCAGTTTGCTTCTGCCTGAACTTATTTTATCTTTTCCCCTGATGAGTCAATGGAGTGCAAACTACTTTTGCACTTTGAATGCAGTTGCAGCAATTGAACTGAGCTGGAGACAAAGGGAGAAAGCTGAGAGGAAGAGAGAAACTAGAACATTTTTAAATGCAGGTGAAAAAATGGGACAGTGGAAGATTAACTGGGATTTTCTCTGCCAACCTGGGGCAGTTCAATGGTGTAAGAGGAAAGAAAAATGTTCAGTTGCATGCAGACCACAGAACTGTAAGTAAAGAAGACATATTGGGACTGTCCCTGCCTAATCAGCACAGTAGGCAGGTATAGTAGAATTTCCCAATTACTGTTAAAAAGGCAGGGTTTGGACCCTGGCACCCAAATTGCAGCTCCTTTTGTCGTGACTCAAGAACAACCCCCAGAGCAAAGCAGAAGTTCTCATAAGAGAACAGAGCAAAGATTTGGAACTGGAGGCCAAAAGATGGAAAATACGTAGGAAGTGAAAATAGCTGTTCCCAGTGTGTTCTGTTGAAAAAACATTTAGCACATTGATGTGACATTGTATTTTATACTTAACAGGCTACTTTAAAAAAAAATGCCAATGTACAGGTTGATACGGGGAATAATGTAGCAATAGATTCAGCCCCAGGGGGAGGGCGGTGGAGGCTGATCCTATTTCTATCACTCTATGAGCACCTTGATCTGCAGATGTCTCGAAAAGAGAATGAAAAACTTCCCTGTTGATTTCTGAAGATCAAGCTGTTCTTAAAGCAGTAGGGCTTTGTGAGGCAATGGGTTTGTTGCACGATTGCACCGGCTTAGTTCCACATTTGATCTTTCCTTATTACATGACATCATGGGTCTCCCATTGTTTTACCGCATTTTACATCGTTACTGGGTCACCTCTTTTCGCTGATGGGGAAAAAAGTCGGCTCCAATATCACTGCTGTTCAACTATTGCTTCTGGTGTGAACATTACCTTCCACTCCAGTTTCGATATTCTAGCGCAAGCAAAATGGCAGCAGCAAAGGAAATGGGGAGCATAACTGTAGTCTCATGAGACGGAGCAAATCTGCACAATTGCACAACTGCAGAAAAAAAAGAAAAAGATAAATCAGCATGGATGCACTTCTTAGGGTACTTAGGATCGACACAGTAGGAAATTGAGATCGGCAAGACAATGCAGAAGACTGATTACGGGAACATGCGTCACCAAAGTGTCACCATAGCACGATTGCATAGAGAGTCTGAAAGTGATTGTTTCCATACCAGTTATGTTTCCATTTGAGAGCCAGCATGGTGTAGTGGTTTGAGCATTGGGCCATTTCCACACTACACTGTGATAGTGCTATTATTCCACTTTCAACCTCCTGTGGAATTCTGGGGTTTGTAGTTTCCTGTGGCCCAAGAGCTCTCTGGCTGAGAATTCTAAAGGCCCCTCCCTGAAATGCAAACCCCAGGACTCCATAGGATGTTGAAAGTGGAATAATAGCACCATAACAGTGTAGTGCGGAAACAGCCTTGGACTATGACCTTGGAGAGCAAGGTTCAATTCCTTGCTTGGCCATGCCAACCCACTTGGTGACCTTGGTCGCATCACACACTCTCAGCCCCAGAAAACCCTTAGGATCGCCATAAGTCAAAACCAGTGTGAAGGCAAACGACGACAACGTTTCGATTTGTTCAAACCATTTGATTGCTGCAAGGCAAAAGGCTGGTGTGATCTAACCCATCAGATCAAATGAAGCCTTTTTTCCTAGTTAGCTGGCAATCTAGATCGGTATTTCCCTAGGCATTTGCTACTTTGAGCACAGATTCTTGGGTCTTTTGGGGGGATTGTAAGTATCTACTTACTAGTTATCTTTGTACTTCATCTGTCTTTCGGTGAGCACAAGATGGCTAATCATCAGGCAGAGAGAGTGTGTGTATGATGGCCCCAAGTGAGCTTTATGGTTCACCAGGGCCCCCAAACCTGCATTTCTTTAGTCCCACTCCAACCACAACACCACAAGTGGAAACATGCTCAGTACACACACACAGAGAATGAGAGAGAGAGAGACGGATGCTTCTAAAGTATCCCTTCACTTACAGCGTAGCTTACCTCAGGACTTCTGGATCCTTCCCTTCTCTTTCTCTCAGTTGTAACTGAGCGCCCTTGTTTGGCCCAGAGAAATAGGGGTCTACGCTGCACTTTTTCTGCCCTATATCAGCAGAATAGTTAGCAGTGTTGGGTCGACTTAACACCATTATTTTGTGCTACAGTTCATAGAATCATAGAATCATAGAGTTGGAAGAGACCACAAGGGCCATCCAGTCCAACCCCCTGCCATGCAGGAAAACCCTCAAAGCACTCCCAACAAGTGGCCATCCAGCCTCCGCTTAAAAACCTCCAAGGAAGGAGACTCCACCACACTCCGTGGCAGCACATTCCACTTCCAGACAGCCCTGACCGTCAGGAAATTCTTCCTGAGGTTCAGGTGGAATCTCCCCTCCTGCAGCTTGTATCCATTGCTCCTTGTCCTGGTCTCAAGAACAGGAGAAAACAAGCCCACTCCTTCCTCGACATGACATCCCTTCAAATATTTAAACATGGCTATCATGTCCCCTCTCAACCTTCTCTTCTGCAGACTAAACATACCCAGCTCTCTAAGTCTGTCCTCATAGGGCATGGCTTCCAGGCCCCTCACCATTTTAGTTGTCCTCCTCTGGACCTGCTCCAGCTTATCCATATCCTTCTTGAATTGGGGTGCCCAGAACTGGACACAGTATTCCAGATGAGGTCTAACCAAAGCAGAATAAAGTGGTACCAATACCTCCCTCGATCTAGACACCATACTCCTATTGATGCAACCAAGAATTGCGTTGGCTTTCTTGGCTGCCGCATCACGCTGCTGACTCATGTTCAGCTTGTGGTCTATTAAGACTCCTAGATCCCTTTCACACGTACCGTTAGCCAGCCACGTGTCCCCCATCCTATATTTCTGCATACCATTTTTTCTGCCTAAGTGCAGGACCTTACATTTCTCTCTGTTGAAATTCATTTTGTTAGCCTTGGCCCAGCTCTCCAATCTGTCCAGGTACTTTTGAATTTTGAATTTCTCAGAACCTACCCACCCACTTACCATGGCCATAGGGAACCCCTGGGAGTTTTAGACTTAACATTTCCAAATTCTGGATGCTACCAACATGGTGGGTTAAGTGACTTAGGGTTGCCAGCAAGAAAACTGGAGGGGGTCCTGTACCTTTAACAGTTCTGTAGAAGAGGAAATTTTAGCAGGTGTTGCTTTTTACCTGGTTGCATAAGAAGCAATTTCTCCTGAATTTCCTTCTTCTAGACAACCATAAATGTATAGGAGCCACCTCCAGTTTTCAGTGGAGCAATCCTAGGAGACTTCCAAGAGCCCCGGTCATCAAATGTTCAGCTCGGGCCTTGTAAACTCAGGGCTGTGGCTTCATCATTCCTTGACTGAATGAATCCACCTGTAGTGAAGTCTTCCTCTTTTTCTCCTGCTTTCCACTTTACCACATCATTCAGTACAGTAGTTTGAATACTGGAATACAACTAGGACCATTTCTGCACTAGACTGTTATAGCGTATTATTCCACTTTCAACATCCTATGGAATCCTGGGGTTTGCAGTTTAAACAGCAAACCCCAGGATTCCATAGGATGTTGAAAGTGGAATAATAGCACTATAACAGTCCAGTGCGGAAATGGCCCAGAATTCTGGTTTGGGCCATGGAAACACGCTGAGTGACCTTAATCAAGTCACACTCTCTCAGCCTCTGAGGATCCCAGTGGCTAACACTCTCTAAATAAAGCTTTCCTCTTCAGGTCATTATTTTTTTTCCTACCAGAAAACTTTATATTTTCCCCAAAATAGATTCTCTAAGAACACTACCTGTATTACATAGGTATCCTTCCACCCAAAGATTTAGTTACTTAAGGTTGCCACAGTGAAAACTGGAAAGGGCTCCTCTACCTTTAATGATTGTGCAGAAGGAATTTCAGCAGGTATTGCTTGTTACCTGGTTGCATGAAAAGCAACACATGCTGAAAATTGCTCTTCTACATAGCCATTAAGGGTACAGGAGCACTTTCCAGTTTTCACTCTGGCAACCCTAGTTGTGCATGTATTTTTTTTTTTTCTGGACCCATTCCATCCCTTTCTATGGACATTCTAATGTTCCCCCATGTACCATTTTGGAACCATTGTCACAGGTAGAATTTGCTTGCCACGAGCACATAGTTGCTCAAACCGTGTCCATTTGATAGGCCAAAACCACTCACAGGATGCTAACCGCACCATGTAAACCACTTCCTCTGAAGTGTAGCTAATCTATATGGCACTTTTTCTGTTTGTGTGTTTTAAAAAAAAAAAATCTAACTTCCTGGATGAGTAGTCCTCACACCTGAGGAGAACAGTTTCAGCTATACACAGAGGTGCAGCGAGGAGGGGGGAGTTAGAAAGACATTCTGATCAAACTCGAGACAATGTACAATTCTTATCTAGCGTTCTTCCTGTGGTCCTGCAGTAGAGAGAGTTGTTGGCACCCAAGCAGTCAGTGAATAAAAACCACAGTCTTTTTCTTCTCTAAAATTAAAAATAGCAGTTTAGGAACTGAGAAGATATGATGAACTTCTGCACTGGGTTTGGCTTAGTCTTGATGTGGAGAACGTTCCAGTCCACATTAGGGGCTGGACAAGGTAAGTAGCAAAATCTTTCAGTTATCAACTGGTATTATCTGGAGAGTGAGCCAGGGGAAGAGGGGACTCAATGGCTACGCATACCCAATGGCTACGCATATAGCTCTGAGGGCATGAACGGTGCAGAATGAATCAACTGAATTTCCATGCCGGTAAAACAACACTTCTGAAGCAAAGAGTATCAGTTCTGTATTTGCAGGGGATGTATGCACGAATCACAGCCCGTCATCTGTTTCAGACTTCATGGCTTTACCACTGTGATGCCACTTTGACTGCCACGGCTCCGAAGTATGGAACCCTGGGATGCGTAGACATTAAGACTCTCTGCTCTTGCTCTCCGAGGAGGGTATGTTCAGGGGGGTGCATCAGTGCTGTGTTGGAGACACTTCCAAGAACTTACACAAACTGAAAATCTGAGGATCCCGTCAGATGTAGCGGTGGCAGTTAGACTGTGGTGCTATAGTTGCGCAGTTTGAAAGAGACTTTGGAAAATGCCTTCAGCTTATGGATGAGGTAACAGGGAAGAGGTCTTTTCTAACTTGGTGCCACCTACAGTTTTTAAAGATGTTTGTTGCATGTGTGTGTACATCTTAGGTCCAGGCTATCTGAAAGACCGTATCTTCATATATGAACCTGCCAGATTCAAAGGGAGGGCTTTCTCTCCGTCCTGCCACCATCACAGGCTCCTTTGGTAAAGGCATGGGGGAGAGCTTCCCAGTGGCTGCTCCCACCCTCTGGACCCCCTTCCATGGGAGGCCAGGCTGGCCCCCTCTCCGCTGTCCTTTTGCCAATAGGCAAAGACCTTTTTGTTCAAGCAGGCTTTTTAATAAGTAGCTGCTTGCAACGCAGCCTTTTTACGGGCGAGTGGGTGCCTTGTTTTTACTTTTGCATGCCTTTTAATGCTTTTACACTGTATATAGTTTTATTGTGATTTTGACTGCACTTATAGTTTTATTGTTCACGAAGGGTGTGCTTGTGTAGATCCAGATGGGATAGAAAGCTGGCTCCTCATTACTTGAGACAGCATTGTAGTTGATGAAAAAATGTTAATTTGTTTCATCTGATTAATCAATTAAATTTCTAATATAGTATAACCCATGAGACTTAGAGCATAGGTGTCTAATATTCCCAGCAGTTTTGTGGTAAGTGGAAGGATTTATTGGAAATTTCACATTTGAATGATCCATGGACAACAAAAGAAAATCATCCGATGCTGTCTCCACTGTACAATTACAGAACTTAGATCCTACTTTGATGCTCACAGTCCACTCTCATAGAATTTGTTGTTTGGAAGGTACTTGAATTCTGTCCTAGAAAGCTCTAGCACACTCATCTGAACTTCAGCAAAGAATTCCAAGTTCCTTACCAAAGTGCTAGTTCCAAGATTCTGCTGGAAGGGGTCATGGCAGTTACAGTGGGATCATACTGCTATAACAGTGTAGTGCAGGTACTCTGGATGGGGCAAATATATTGGGACGTTACAATATTTGTTGCTGCAATTTTTGGTTTATTTGTTTCTTTCTTCGATCCAAATGATGTTTCTGGTGGCCCCAGACCATTTTCTGGAAATTCTTGGCACCAGCTGCAACATCTGGAATACTCTGTCCAGTTCTGGGCACCTCATTTCATGAAGGATATTGACACGCTGGAATGTGTCCAGAGGAGGGTGTCCAAAATGATGAAGGGTCTGGAAGCCATGCCCTATGAAGAATGCCTTAGGATTTGAGTATATTTAGTCTGCAGAAGAGAAGGCTAAGAGGTGACACGATAGCCATGTCTTAGTATTTGAAAGGATGTCATATCGAAGAGGGAACATGCTTGTTTTCCACTGCTCCAGAGACTAGCAGAAGGAGCAATGGATTCAAACTGCAGAAAAGAGACTCCACCTAAAACCTCAGGAAGAATTTCCTGACAGTTGGAGCTGGCCAGCAGTGGAATCTGCTGCCTTGAAGTGTGGTGGCGTGTCCTTCTTTGGAGGTTTGTAAACAGAGGCTGGATGACTATCTGTTGCAAGTGCTTTGATGCGTGTTCCTGCATAGCAGGTGGTTGGACTGGATGGTCCTTGTGTCTTTTCCAGTTCTATTATTTCTGCGATTCTATAATATCTTTCCTACTCTCAACGTCGTTGTTCAAGTCATTTCTGACTTACAGCAACCCTAAGGTGAACCTATCACAGGGATTTGTGGGGGCTGAGAGTGTGTGAATTGCCCAAGGTCACCCAATGGGTTTCCACGGCCGAGCAGAGAATTGAACTCCAGGGTTGTAATACAGTGCTCAAATCACTGCACCGCTCCAGCTCTCTCTGATGTTTATGCTTGTATGTATATTTTGCTTTTTTTTTCTGACATGGAACCCAAGAGAGCTTACATCAAAATAACTAAAATCTTGTTGGTATTGGGGTTGTGTGCCTTCAAATCACTTCTGACTTAGAGCAATCCTAAGGCTAACTTATCACAGAGTTTTCTGCAGAACTGAGAGTGTCTAACACACACACAAGGTCACCCAGTGCGTTTCCATGACTGTGCAGGGAATGCTCAAACCACTGCACCGCACGGATTCTTACTGCTCTCAACAGGGCTTCTTAATTCTGTGAGATATTGGAACAACATGTTCCCTTCTTTTCTCCCCTTTTCTTCCTTTTCTTTTCTTTTTTTCTTTGCTTTCATGCATTAGTGAAGTGGAACTTTTGTACTATAACTCAATAACTCTTTTTTTTAAAAATTGCAAAAGTCAGAGAGAAGAAAATTGGCTCTTCAAAACTTAGCAGCACCTTAGCAAACTGTGCCCCAGTGGAGGAGAAAAAAGTGGAACAGCCTTAGTTTAGATAAAAGAAATCACTTCAAATAGTGGATGTGGAGGTGACAACAATCAGCAAAATCCAATTCCCTATACCAGGAGAATTCACATTTCTTTAAACTTGTCTATGAGTCCTGTGCAGCATATTCCTTGTTAAGCAGTAGCATTAAAGGTGCAGAAGCTTCTGCAAGAAGAGACCAGGGGCCCATTCACACTACAAAATTATAGCACTATGATTCCACTTTAACTGCCATGGTTTCATCCAATGGAACCGTGGGATTGGCAGGTTAGGGAGGGGAATTTAGAATTCTTGACCAGAATGCTCAAGTGTCTCACCAAACTTGAGGATTCAATAGGATGGACCCATGGCAGTAAAAGCAGAACAATAGTGCTATAATTGTGCCGTGTGAATGGGCTTCTGGCAATTCTAGACGTGTGCTGGTGATTAATCTGCTTTAAGTGTCTCACAGCTATTTCTTCCTACTTATTTTAAACTCCTGTTCAAGTAATGGTCTACCAACTGTTGAAGTCTTCCTAGACAGAAAAACTCTCTAGGAATGAACTGGACCCTTTCCTTCCACAATTACAAATCGTTCTTTCTTTAAATATTTTTATCCTGCTCTCCATTGAGAGATCTCAGAGCAATATAACAGTTTAAACAATTTAAAACAATTCCAGATTTAAAAAAACAGTAGAATAATTTAAATAGGATAAAAATATATTACACAGATTACCAAGGGGAAAGAGCATAAAAGGCTAAAACAGTTAAAACTATGTACATAATAGACTTTTTAAAAAAATAAGATGATTAAGAAACCATGCTTTAAAAGACACCCCACCCCAAAAAACAATTTAAAAGATGCCAATTGGGATTCCAAGGGGAGAACATTTTGATTTCATGCTTATTTGCATTTTGTGGAGCAATATGAGGTATGGAGAGAAGATTGCAGCCATCCAAGTATTGTTAGAATACAACTCCTATTTGGTTGTCTCTTATGCTGGTTGGAAATACACTTTGTTAAGCCAGGGACCAATTCATGCTATACACTTTGATTCCACTATAACTACCATGGCAACGGCCAATGGAATGCTGGGATTTGCAGTTTACTTAGAGATATTTAAAATTCTAAGTCAGAGAGCTCTAGTGCCTCACTAGACTCTGTGTGTGTGTGTGTGTGTGTTCGTTCCCTCACATCGTTTGTCAACTTACACAGCCCCGTTAATTTCATAGGGTTTTCTTAGGCAAGGAGTACTCAGGCCATTTCCGCACTAGACTGTTAATAGTGCTATGATTCCACTTTGAACATCCTATGGAATCCTGGGGTTTGCAGTTTCGGGAGGGGCCAGCCGGCCCCTCCCGAAACGGCAAACCCCAGGATTCCATAGGATGTTCAAAGTGGAATCATAGCGCTATTAACAGTCTAGTGCGGAAATGGCCTCGGAGATGGTTTTGTCAGTTCCTCCCTCTGAGGTATACCCTAGAGCACCTGGTATTCATTTGCAGCCTCCCAGCCAGGAGCTGACTCTGCTTAGCTTCCCAAATCAGAGAGAATTTGGTGCCTTGAGGGTATTTAGGCTGTCTCCAACATTTCACAAATGAAAACTGGGACACTTGCAGCCGAGCAACATCAGATTTTGGTCAAGATGACCAAAATGAGGACGAACACACAAGCTAGGAGTAGGCGCATCAGTTTGCTTTTGCCTAAACCTGCTGGGAAGGGCACGTTTCCACCCCCTCCGCGCCACTTCCTCCTGCTGAATTCTGAGAGTGCAGGTTATTTTTGCTCTTTGTCCTCAGTTTGCAGCTCTTCAAGTAAGCTGAGGACAAAGGGGGAAAGTGGGAGGAGGAGAGAAAACCTGGGACATTTTAAAAGCCGCTGAAAAAAATGGGATTCACAGAAGATTAATCAGGACTGTCCCTACCATATCAGGACAGTTAGAGGGCAGGCTGAACTACAAACCCCAGAATTTTATAGGATGTAGGAATAACAACGAAATAGAATCATAGTGCTATTATTATGCGGTGTAAAAGGTCCAGAGAGTAGATTCACATGGCCTCCGCAGGGTGTTGGACTTTTTCTTCTGGTAGTCCCTAGCCAGCACAGCCAGTAGTGAGAAATGCTGGGAAATGCAGTCAAATAACACTTGGAGAGCCACTCCGAAATCCCAACTCTGTTTACATGGGAGTGATCTACCCTGACCCATTAGCCAAACCAGTACGTGTGCAGTGTGTGTGTGTGAGAGAGAGAGAGAGAGAAAGAGAGAGAGAGAGAGAAAGAGAGAGATTTAATTTTTTTTTAATCAACAGGATTATAGTGACACTAATTGTCCATCAACAGGAATATAGTGTCCGCACCAAGGGAAATAGTACTCCCATTCCATTCTGCTTCTGTCAGATCTCACCTAGAATCTTAGAGCTGGAAGAGACCACAAGGGCCATCAAGTCCAACTCCCCGCCAGGCAAGAACGCGCTGTCAAAGCACTCCTGACAGATGGCTATCCAGACTCTGTTTAAAAACCTCCAGAGAAGGAGACTCCACCACACTCTGAGTCAGCGTGTTCCACTGTCAAACTGTTCTTACTGTCAGGAAGTTCTTCCTAATGTTTAAATGGAAGCTCTTTTCCTGATGTTTGAAGCCATTACTCCATGTCCTAGTATCTGGAGCAGCAGAAAACAAGCTTGTTCCATCTCCATATGACATTCCTGCAAATATTTAAACATAGCTATCATGTCCCCTTCTTAATCTTCTCTTCTCCAGGCTAAACATATCAAGCTCCCTAAGCCTTTCCTCATAGGGCTTCATGGTTTCCAGGCCTTCCACCATTTTGGTCTCCCTCCTCTGGATACATTCCAGCTTGTTAACATCCTTCCTGAATTGTGGTGCTCAGAACTGGAGACAGTGTTCCAGGTGGGATCTGACCAAAGCACCATGGAGTGATACTATCACCTCCCTCGACCTAGGGCATTTCCATACTAGATTGTTATAGTGCTATTATTCCACTTTCAACGTCCTATGGAAGGCGGCCTGAGGCCCCTCCCTAACTGCAAACCCCAGGATTCCATAGGATGTTGAAAGTGGAATACTAGCACTATAACAATCTAGTGCGGAAATAGCCCTAGATACTGTACTCCTATTGGTCATACTCCTATACACTATATTCCTGTTGATCACCTGGAATACTATGTCCAGTTCTGGACACCACAGTTCAAAAAGGATATTGACAAGCTAGAAAATGTTCAGAGAAATCTTGAGAAAGATATTAAAAAACCTGGAAACTTTGCTGTACAACAAAAAGCTAAGGGAGCTAGCCTTTTTAATTTAGAGAAAGGAAGACTGAACAGTGAGATGGCAAGTATCTTAAAATATTGGGATGTCATGTAGAATAGAGAGCAAGCTTGTTTTCAGAGACTAGAAATACAAATCGATGGATTCAAGTACAAGAAAAGATATTCCACCTAAACATTAGGAAGAACGGCTCGATTCTAAGAACTGTTCAAGACTAGTCATTTCCACACTACACTCTTATAGCGTGATTATTCCACTTTCAACATCCTAGGGAATGCTGGGGTTTGCGGTTTCGGGAGGGGCCAGCCAGCCCCTCCCAAACCCGCAAACCCCAGGATTCCATAGGATGTTGAAAGTGGAATAATCGTGCTATAAGAGTGTAGTGTGGAAATGGCCTAGATTAGGCTTCATCAGAGAGCAGTGCTGGTCGTTCGTTTGACGGGCTTCCTTCAGAAGTGCTTTGGCTGTGTATTCTTTCACGGCAGAGGGTTGGACCTGTTAGCCCCCTTCCAGGATTCGATGATTCTTTGCTTTTCTCCCTTCTCCAGCTTACAAGTCGTCTATGACTGTTTCACATCTGCTGTGCTGGAAATAGTTTAACCACACACGTTAGCCACAGATCGAAAAATGAATGGAGGGTTATCATACCAAAACTCCTTGTACTTGCACTTTCTCTTAAAGCCAGATGTCTCTGGGTGAATACGTCAAACAGTTCTTGAAAGGAGCCAGTAGATGGAACCTTGTTTTATCTGTTCTTGAAACTTGCAGATCTTTCAAAGCTGATATGCCATGAACCTCTTCCCCTCCCTCGTTGCCCCAAACTACCAGTTGTCTGGGGCAGTTTTTGTCAAATGACTCACCCAGGAGACTCATATTTCAGTTCTGAGATGAAACGTTAGTAGTTTCAGGATAATCTATGAAGGTAAGGTGGCCTCATAAAAAAGGATAGGGTAGCAAGCCATCCATGCTGAAATTCTTTCTCCTAAACTAATATTTAGGGCACAAGAGTCCTGGCCCTTTTTTCACGTGGCCATACTATCTGAAAGGCATTTGGTGGTTTTAATTCTTGGGTGCTGTTTGTTGGCTACTGTGAGGGTGGAGTGGTCTGGAAGGAAGTAGCACCTTTACAGTGTCACTTTTGCACTATAGAATTCTTCGAAATGTTTTACTTCTCACTGCAAAAAAAATAGGGTCGTGCGTGACAGGTACGGCTTCAGAGCAGATAAATTAACTCTCATGTTCTGAGCGCAGATGTCTATCAGAGACTTTTGCCAACAGTGTGTTTCAGGCAAAGCGGGCTCAAGAAACCATATTCTCACATAGCTTTTCTAAAAGGGAAATTTTATTGGACAAGATATCTGCAAGAATTGCATTGGCGAACAGCAAACACTAGGATAGAAATCCAAAAGGACGTGCAAAATACAAAGGCCATTTCTGCCCTACACTGTTATAGAGCTGCTATTCCACTTTCAATGTCCTATCAAATTTTGGGGGTTGTAGTTTACTGAGGCCAAAAGCTTTCTGGTTGAGAATTCTAAAGGCCCCTCCCCAAACTGCAAACCCCACAATTCCATAGGATGTTGAAAGTGGAATAATAGCACTGTAACAGTGTAGTGTGGAAACGGCCAAAGACTTAACTGAGCACAGTTGGTTTTGGATGGGGAAATACTAAGTCAAAATGAGCCAGCTGTGTGACTTTGGAATTGAGGAACTTGAAGCTGTAGATGAAAATCAGGACACGTGGTGGCCAAACAACATCAGATTGTGGTCAAGATGGCAAAAAGTTATTAATGAAGAACACACAAGCTAGGACAGCCATTTGCTTTCGTGTGATTCTACCGGGAAAAGCAAACTTCTGCCACTTTCATTCTCCCCTCCCCAAGTGAGTCAATTGAGCAAAAACTCTTTCTGGACTTCGAACTAATTTTGCAGCAGGGAGTTAAGCTGTGGACAATGGGTGAAACTGGGGGGAGGAGAGCCAAAACAGGCCATTTTAAAAGCAACTGAAAATAGGGAATGAGAGGACTAAGTGGGACGCTTGGAGAGTATAAACCCAGTTCCGGTAGCCCTATGGACTTATGTAGGTGTGTTCTTCTCATCTCTGGTGCTCCCACAGCAGGAGACCTTTCTATCTGCTCACCAGAGGCATATCGAGCTTAAACAGTGCCCAGGGCATGTGTGGAAGTTGTGCTCCTACCTCTGGGGCTGCATCCTCCTCTTCCTCCTTGTCTTCCAGCACAGCTTTTTTGCATTCTCCTGGCATTGGTGCCCAACCCATATACCTTACTTGCCCCACCCTAGATATGCCTCTGCTACTCACATTCTGTTTCTCATTTCAGGAGAATGCCCCACTCCCCAGACCATTGAGTTTGCTGAGTATTTTGCTGAGTGGTATGTCCTGGGGACACGTGCACGCTATGAATGTGAGGGTGACTATAAGAGGGTGGCAGGGACAAGCAACCTTATTACCTGTGAGAATCGACCTGCTCAAGCCCAGTGGACCTGCCGCATTCCACCCAGTTGCATAGGTAAGAAGTTACATTTTGGGAAACTGACTAGATTATGGTACTCCGTTAACGTTTTCCAGATCTGTTGACAGGCATGATTTTAACCACTGGTGCTTTTATTTCTAACATCAGACATCAATTTGGGGCAGCCATGTTTACCATCTGATACCTTTATTGGCCAAACAAAATGCATGAAGGTCTCACTGTTATATGGATTTTGGTGTAACATTTTTTAACAATGTGTTGTTTCCATAAATGGCCTTTAAGCCCACTCAACTGAGTTTTTAAATGTATTTCATATTCACATCCGATTAGGCACCAATAAGACAATCCTCTCCTGAATATATGTGCACTCTGTTTGGATGCCAACTGCCCAGAGCTATGGAAAAATTTCTTTCTAGCAGTTACCATGGCATGCTGGCTGGGCAATTCTGAGTGTAGGAGTCCCCCCCCACAAAAAAGGAACGTTCCAAGCCTTGCTGCTGATTAGGAATACAATAACAGCAAAGAATAAATCTCAAAATTACATGTGGAATAACGAATGTATCTTCTAAGTTAGAGAATTTTTCTTTGAGAGCAATTAAACTAATTTCATGAAAAGACAGTTCCTGCCTTCACAGCACAGAATGAATCACATAAGATGAAATTCCATCAGCTACAGAGGTCTCACTTTAGGAAACTTGTTGTTACCATACTTACATCCTGTTTTTTGACCCTGCTGATCCCTGCCTGGCAGCGGAGGGAAGAGCATCTTTACCTGGAGATAGTGAGGAAAGAAAGGGTAAAACCAATTCTCACATTCTGCAATTCTAACCTAGTCTAAAAAAATATTAAGAGGATGACTCTTACAATTATATACAAAAAAAAAAAAAAGAAGAAGTGATGTGTTTAAGTCTTTTACTCCAAGTCTCAAGTCAAGTCTCTACCTTCAAGTCTCAAATCCTTGCAAGATACTTTCAAGTCAAGTCTCAAGTCTGGGAGCCAACTTTATACTCCAGTAAAGTCAGTTTCAACAATTTAAGTAGAGACAGAGTTCTGCTTTTGTGATTTTGCCATCTGCAGCTTCCGAAGTGGGGAATAGATCCTTCTTACTTCCCATTTACAAAGCTGGAGGCTTTTTCAGAAGTGGGGAATGGGATCCTTCTTACTCCTCATTATTGAAACTTCAAGAGCTTTAGAAAGAAGGATCCTTCTTCCTCAAGCTCATTGCCTAACACATTTTCTGTTCCCCTCTAAGATACACACTTTGCACTCTGACTGTGAGTATTGCCTTCTGTTCTTAGGAAAAGTTTTAGAAAGCTCTTCCTATATGTAGTGGGGACAGACTGCTGAGCAGACCTCAACCCCACCTCAAGCCCATTGCTTAACCTGCTTGTTTTCTCCTCTGAGAAATGTGTCCACACTTTGGGCTTGAGACAGATTTTTCATGTGACCAGTAAGTTGTAAGGTTTCTGGATGAATGTGTTATGTTACTGAACCAAAGGCAGCAAGCCAGTCACTAAAAATATCTAAGTCTCAAGTCAAGTCAAGACAGTGTGTAATTTTTGCCAAGTCAAGTCAAAGTTGAGTCACTGAAGTGACTTAACTCTGACTTGAGTCCAAGTCTATCGGCTCGAGTCTACATCACTGAAAAAAAGTCATAAAAAAAAAGTCATAAACAGCACTACATCACTGAAAAAAAGTCATAAACAGCATCACAATTAGTGTTTGGAAAACTCAGTTGATTGCACCACCGGAATCTCACAGCTGGGATCCTAGGACCGGTACTAACTTTTCCAACCTCTGTTTTTAATCATATGTAGGAAAGCGGCTTATACTGAGCAGTCAAATAGACTGTACATTTAGTGTGCTTTTTTTTGCAGAAGTGCTCCTCCAAGTGGTGTAAGATGCCGGTTTATCATACCATGTGGTTTTCTTCATCTACCTATTAATCCACAAGTCTGATTTGAGGTTTCTTGCCTGTATGTAATTTGCAAGTCAAATGGATGAGACACATATCACTGAGGAATTCCCACCATGGAAGAGGACAAAGGTTAAATGCAGGGAACGTTGTTGTATGCCTTTGAGTCATTTCCTATTTATGGTGACCCTAAAATGAACTTATCATGGGGTTTTCTGGGGCTGAAAGCGTGTGATATGCCCAGTGTCACCCAGTAGGGTTGCATGGCCAAGTGGGAACCAAATCCTGCTCCCAGGGTCATAGTCCAACACTCAAACCACTACACATGCTGCCTCTCTATGCATTCTCTTTAACATTTAGTGTGATTGTTGACATTGATGTTGGCTCCTCAGGGTTTCAGGCAAGTATTTTTCTCATCCCAATTGGAAATGCTGGCTATTGAATATTGGACTTCATATGTGCAAGGCATGTTCTCTACCACAACTACAACTCAACCCACTAACATGTAGTTTGACTGTGAGAAAGTGGCTTTGTAGTAGACCACACTTTCTAGATCACACACAAAGTTGTCATAGTTGTTCTGTCACTTTAATTGTGGTTAAGCCCAGTGTTACCAGGAAATCCCTAATGTTGAACCAGTAGTACCGGGCATAATCACACCATTTTGGGTTGCTGGCAGTCATATTCTTGTGATACGCTGAATCCTGAATTATCTGAATCCGTTTGTATCTTCTAAAATGCCACTTTTTAAAACTACCCAGTCTCCTATAACTTTAACCGCAGAGATGTCCAGGAAAACATGTCAAAGTTTGCCTATCCTAAAACTGTTCTAAAGCAGACTGGAGGAAAGCAAATGTTGTCCCCATCTTCAAAAGGGGAAAAAAAGAGTTTGAAATTACTTACTGAAATCACTTACTGAATGTTTGAGGAGGGGCCTTTAGAATTCCCAGCCAGAGAGCTCTTGGGCCTCAATAAACTACAAACTCCAGAATTCCACAGGATGTGGAAGGTGGAATAAAAGCACTATAACAGTGTAGTGCGGAAATGGCCCAAGATATGTTACATCCACAGCATTCCTTTCATCGATCAAGCTTGTAACTCTATCATAAAAAAGAGATAAGATTAGTCTAGCATGACGTATTTTTGAGAAACCCATGTTGACTTTTAGGGATCATGCCATTGCTTTGTAAGTGATTTCAAACTGACTGTTTAATGATCAGCTCTAGCATCTTTCCAGGTATTGATGTCAGGCTGAATGGGTGATAATTATTTCAGTTGTCACTGCTGCAACCACTTGTTTGAATTTTTAAACCTCCATAAAGGAAACTCATTCTTCTTCATTTCTCTTCTGGAGACATTCTAGGGATCTAATCTGCAAAGTATAAGAGAAGACTCTAGCACCCTCTGGCACCATAGAGAACCACTGCTGTTGCCACTAAATTTGGCTTTTCCCCCAAAAAATTAGTGTTATAGCATCACATCTCATCATCATCTTGTCATCATCATCGCCATCAAATTTATTTATAGGCAGCTATTTTTATTTCTTGGTTTCACAGTCAACCAGATATTACTGAGAAATTTTTGACCACGAATGATTGAAATTCATGGAAACTGAATAGAAATCTATTGTTTGCATATTCAGTAAAAAACACTGGCCATTTCCACCCCACACTATTATGATGGTATTATTCCACTTTCAACATCCTGTGGAATTCCGGGGTTTGTGGTTTGCTGAGGCCAAAGAGCTCCCTGGCTGAGAATTCTAAGGCCCCCTCCCTAAACTGCAAACCCCAGGATTCCACAGGAGGGCCATTTCCGCACTAGCCTGTTATAGCGCTATGATTCCACTTTCAACATCCTATGGAATCCTGGGGTTTGCAGTTTAGGGAGGGGCCGGCCGGCAGAAATGTCCGAGGTTAAAGGGGAATAATAGCACTACAACAGTCTAGTGCAGAAATGGCCATAGGTCTGTAAGTGTGACAGGCCCTTACTTCTCCCAGATTGGTGCGGCAGTTCCCAGTCTGAGAAGGCGCCCTGTCTTTACCCCACAGCTCTACCTCCCCACTGATAACATTGCCTTTGTGTAAAAGGGTAAGGGTTTTCAATATTTACTTAAAACCCCTGTTTCCTATGTTACTTTATATACATCTCAAGCTGAGTCTGCGGTTACAAAAAATCAACTGTAACTTTTCTTAAGATAACTGTTACCCTGTGACTTGGGGGTCCCAGGAGGGGCTCCCAAATAACCAAACAACAACAAGCAAAGATGGAGAAATTAACTCGAGCACTCTCTTAGCTAGCGAGAGGCAGGGTAACTTAGTGGGAATCTTTTACCCTATGTATACAGGTTCAGGTCAGTGAGCAACCAGACGGTTTAAAATGGCAACAATAAATTTTATTAAACAGACAGCAATTATTAAGAAAACACAACCACTCAGCTAACTAGAAATAGGAAAGAGAGTTTTTAGGGGAAAATGGGTGATATGCCACCTTTCTCGCAGTCCTGTCGAAGCCAATTGAAGAGAAGGAAACTCGGCGTGGTGGTCAAGGGGAGCTCGCAGAACGAAGCAACGGCAAAGCTGGATTGGTCCGAGCAATCCGAGGAACTCTCGGAACTGGGGGTTTTTATTAGGGGAGAAATGACCGTGGGCTAGTCTGGTCTTGGGTGAAAACAATGAGTTTTGGGCTTGAGACAATGTCTCCGAAAGGTCAGAATTTACATGATTGAGTTAAGGTCCAAATCGATAATAGTATGGCTGGTATGCAAATACAGCTAGCTTGGCAGTTGAGCACCCAACTCGCCAGGGTGCCCGCTTGGGGCAGAGGGTCTCTTTGTGTTAGTGTGCATACCTTGATGAGGGTGTTTGTTTCGAGAGGTCCTAAAGCAGATCTGGCAGTTTCTGGCTTGCTTAGGTGTAAACAGAAATGATTCAGCAGTTAATAGCCATGCCTAGCTTCGCGCTTGTTCGGTGGCCTCACAAACACTTGGCTGGTGGCAGAGCAAGGCCAAATTATGATATCAAAATGATATCTAAAGGTTACCAAAGGCCAGGCCAGTTCACGGTGGTAACATAACAATAAGAATAAAGTAGCGTGCTAGACTTCAAATGCAGGTCAAGGTTGGTACATATATCCTCAGTGCAATATAACAGGAAACTTCCTGCTCAGAAACAGTTCAGTGACATCTTTAGACTTTCGTATAAATAGTACGTCAGTATCAATCACAAGCCCTCCCAAAGGCTTAACCTCCCAGTCTAGGTCACACTCTCTGACCAGATCCTACTAGGGCTTAATTACTCTTCTGCCTCCAGGCTGGACCGGCACTTCAGACAGCCCCCCCCCCAAATTTCATCACAGTAAGTTTGGCCACAGAAATAGAAATCATTAGAAAAGTGGAGGGTGGTGAAAGAAAAGGTCATTCCGGATGCATTTTGGAAGAATTCTTTAAATGGTCTTGAAGGTTCATAATGCTTATGTTTGCTTATGCAAGGCTTACCTGACCTGGTTGTTTTATGGCACGTACACCTGATGTTAAAAGTTTCTTGGAACATGTTGAGCTGCCCTTATTTTCTGTGGCATAGGAGCTGATTTCCATTCTTGCCACGCTATTTCTGCCTCTTGTACCAATTTTTATGTTAAAGAAGTCATGCCCAGGAACACATCCACTTTGCGGTATTCTTTTACATATATATTTTTCTTACTTAAATTATGTTTCTACGCAGCCGCTTCTGAGCTGACTCATCGTTCTTCACAACAGTCTTCATCCGAAGCATGTGAGGGAAGTTCCAGCAGCTCCCAAATCACAACCCAACAAATTTTGAAAGGTAAAATAAACTCTTATTTTATTCTTTTGTTAATTCATTAGATTGTCTCTCCCTCCCTCTCCCCGCCACCTGATGTTATCAGGGTGGGAAACAGTAAATAAAAACAGTGTTAAAACCAGGTAAGTAATTTTGACATTGTCAACATCGTTTCAATATGTTAAGCAATTCTCTCCCATGACCTTTGTGTTGGGCCTGAGGCCCTTTGGGTAGGCCCTGTGTTACACACTCACACGTTTTAGTTCAGCCTGCTCTCATTTTAGTTCAGCCTGCTCTCACACTAATGAACATATCTAGGGGGGATAGCTCATGCTATTGCATTGCTATAGCCAGGGTGTAGGTATGCTTGTGTGCCTTTCGTTTTTCTTTTCGCTTCTTTGCTTAATAAACTGCATCCTCAAAGATCAGAACTGGCTTGGTTCCTGCCTCCCAGCATCTCGTACTTTGAACCTTGCACGGCCACCCAATCCAGGGAGGGCCGTGTGTGCTACATTTGGTACCAGGAGTGGGGTACGAGCGCTGGTGTGAGGCCGTGCTCAGGCTCTGGAAGAAGAGGACTGCTGGAAAGCTTAGTGTGGGTCAGCAACTACCAGGGCGGGGGCCTCAATGGGGTAGCTCAGAGGTTGGCGGTCCTAGCGGGACTTGTTGCCTGGCTGGCACTCAAGAAGGAGTGCACCCCAGCTGGTCTGGAGAGCGCCCTGGAGTCCCCACAGCTGGATCGGTTATCCGCTGCTGGGAAGCATGAGGCTGCGCCATCGGCTTGCCTGCTCCCCATGGCGTTGCAGACCGTCTCACAGCTGGAGGAGAGCCGCAAGGAAAGCTGTGGGAAGCTTCAGGCTGAGTTGGATACCGAGAGGGACTTGTGAGTGTTGAGTGGAACAACGCTGCAAGATGTGCTGATGCAGAATGCGAAGTGGGAACAGAAGGCTGAGGAGTTGGCTGTCTGCCTCATCCGGCGTAGCGGGAGGAAGTGCCCACAGCGAGCCTGGGTATGGAGTGTCATCACAAATCCAGATTGGGACCCAGCGTGTTGGGATCTGTGGAACTGGGCGGATGACGAGGGAAGTGAGTTCAAGATTGAGTCTGAAGGGGACTCGGGAGCGGAGGACAAGACGAGAACCAGAGGGAAAGTAGAGCTCCGTCCCCTGATTGAGGATAAAATCTGCTACTGGCAGGTAGCCGGACAGAACAACACCGTGGTGGATAATACCCAAATGGTCTGGGATTATTCCACTCAGGAATTGCTCGCCTTGCAGCAGCAATACCACCAGCGGAAGAATGGAGGCTTGTTAATCTGACTAGCTCGGATATGGGACCCTGGGGGTGATTCTGTGGAGCTGACAGGAGAGGAGAAGCAGAAGCTGAGTGGAGTTGCTGGCCAACCAACTTTGCGGCAATTGCTGCGTGCAGCCCATACTGTGCAGGGCATCCATAGCCTCATGGACTGGCTCATTTTCACCATGCAACAAGCATGGCCTGACAGTATGGCCTGAGCCGCACCTGGTAAACTTTGGGGGAGGCTCAGGCTCAATTGTGTGAACTGGGGATGTTAGCAGCTTGTTATGGGAATGCCTTCCATGGCCCAGACAAGGTCCGGTTTACTGCTGGCATGCGGATGAAGCTGCTCCGAAACGCCCCGTGTCCTACAAGGGGGCAGAACTTTGTTGAGTATGCTATGACCCACTATTGGCCAGCGGGTTTGGGACGTAGGTATCATGTTGAGCCAGCTCAATCATCTGGATGCCCCAGGCCCCAACGAGACTGGTGAGCGGGGACAGCAGGTCTGGGCAGTGGATAACATATGCTGTCAGCCTGCTTATGACTGCTGGCTATTCCGCATCATGCCGCTGGTTTTCCATTTGTTGTGATTGACTTTGATGAGGACTTATTATGTGCCTTTTACCGCTATCTGAATGATCCTAAGACTATGCACAATATCCTAAAACTATGCACAAGACTACCTCACTCTCCTCAGTGCCTCTCCCGCAGCCGGCAGTGGCTTGTGCCTGCTGGTTTGATGTTAGGACCACCAGGGCTTGTGCTCAGCAGATAGGGACACACAAGATTGACCGGATCACCCATCTCAGGGGGAAATCAAGCAGCTCTATGGCAGAGTGGGTTGGCTCACCCCACTGAGAGTCTACACCCCTCTGGAGCCACGTGTGTGTTAGGAGCAGCGGACACATGTCCGTCTGGCTGCTCGGTTCCAAAGGGTGGTGGATTTTAGTAAAGGATGTCTGACTGTTCATACCTGCCCAGCTAATGATACCCAGGGCTGGGCCTGTAGTAACTGGCAGGAGCACCAGAGGATAAGTCTATATTGGACCCTGTCGCAGCGTGGTTTCAAGGAATCAGGGGGTGGTGGAAGCAAATGATAGCTACAGCCTTAACGCTGCTTTGTTGTTTTGTATTAATTTTCTGATGTTGTAACTTGAGTGTCCATTTGATGGCCTAGCCCCTTTTTCTCCTGATTCCCCCCCCCCCGGAGTGGTCACGAGTAGGACAAAGAAGATCCAGCCCTTCCAGGGTAAGAAGAGATTGTAACACACAGTACATACTCCTTGACCATTCTGGTGTTGGAGTGTTGGGCCTGAGGCCCTTTCGGTAGGCCCTGTGTTACACACTCACACATTTTAGTTCAGCCTGCTCTCATACTGATGAACATATTTATGGGGGTTAGCTCATGCTGTTGCATTGCTAGGTCAGTCTGCCCTGTATGCTGCAGTCCTGTGAGAATAGCCAAAGAATGTTAACCATGGGTGCTTTGCTCCCCGCGCCATCTGGTACAGTGAGGGGAGAGCAAAGCCTGATTAGAGACCATCCGCCGCCATCTCAGGCAGGTAATGAGACTTGGCCACGAGCCTATCATGCCCCTGGCCCACGGGTGCCTCAGTAATTGGCGTCCGAGGTGGGATAGCCCCCCTCCTGTGCATTTCAGCACGGTGGATTGATGGATTGACAGCCCGTTTTGCCCCTCGCACACGAAAAGCCTATATAATCTGTTGGAACAAGGAGAACCCTGCTCCGTTGCCTGCTTTGCCTTTCCGACAGAGTTAGAGTATATGTATGGTTGTGTGCCTTTCGTTTTTCTTTTCGCTTCTTTGCTTAATAAACTGCATCCTCAAAGACCAGAACTGACTTGGTTCTTGCCTCCCAGCATCTCGTACGTCGAACCTTGCACGGCCACCCAATCCAGGGAGAGTCGTGTGTGCTACACCTTGTTCAAGGGCAAATGAGGCTTAGCTAGCACAGAGTTTCTTTTTATTTTGCATGTCAAAGCCTCCTGCCTTCTTACCTAAAGTCTCACTCTTGCTCTTTGTGTTAAATACATGGCTATCAAAGCCAGGTGACCAGACCAGGTGACCCAGGACAGACCCTGGGGTTATTGGCCTTACATAAAAGACCATATTTCTCAGACGTCTTTCTCTCTCTGCTCTCTTTGCCATCTTTTGCTTCTACTTCCTTCCCACTGACCACGCTTTGCCTCTCCACCAAGAAGATGGTGAGTTAAGAATGAAACTATTATCTTACCTGATCTTTTTAATAACTATTTAGGATCTAGGCTCTCCAATGCATAAGTAATTGTAAAATTCATTAGTAAACTTTCATTAGTTTGTAGCCTGAAACTGCCTGCCTTATTTTGCTTTCTAAGTCAGTCTCAGTTCAGGGAAGCCACATGCAGATTGGGACATGCTTGTTCTGCTACTCTGCTAAAAGAAGGCTGATTCCCAACAATTTTAGCTTTCATAAAATTTTCCCCAAAGGACTGACACCCTGGGAAGCTCTAACTCCCAACAATTCACCATATTCAGAGGATAAAAGAATGAGCCCTGGCGGCTGGTGGCTTCCCTGTTAGGGCAGTGGTGAATCTTCTCCAGGTTTTAGTCCGAAGTTTAAGGGAATGATCTTAGATACCAAGTCCAATCCCCAAAACAGGTTTAGAACCTTGGATAGCTCCTTTAAAGGTTGGGCTGAAATTCAACTGCCTCTGCCATTATTATTGTTGTTGTTGCTGTTGTTGTTGTTGTTGTTGTTGTTGTTGTGCACTTTCAAGTGATTTCTGACTTGTGGTGATCCTGAGATGAACCCATCACGAGGTTTTCTGGGACTGAGAGAATATGATTTTCCCAAGATCACTCAGTAAGTTTCTATGGCTAAGTGGAAAATTAAGCCATGGTCTTCAAGGGGTCACAGTCCAACATTCAAACCACCACACCATGATTGATGGTTCTCTTATTGTTATTGTTATTTACCATTTATTTATACAGTGCTGTCCATGTACCTGGCACTTCATAAGCAAAACAACCAAAAGCAGTGGTCCTGCCAAAAGTGTACCTTCTAAAATACATGCATACACACGCATACACACACACACACACACACAGAGGGAAGGAAAGAATAATAAAACTATACCATACAATTGTAAAACAAATCCAGATAAAATACAATATAATATAAAGCTAGATGTGATCAAAATATACAAGATTATAAAATAATTTCCGAAGCTTTGGAAAACACACACACACACACAAAAAGTTTTTAACTAAGATTTAAAAATAACAAGAGAAGGAGGAGTCCACAAATGTTCAGGCAGGCAGTTCCAAGATATGGATCAGTGAGTGAACAAGGACGAAGCCGAGCCAAGGAAGAAGAAACCCTTGGTTGGGTGAGAATCCTAGAGTTCCTAGATCTCTGTGAATGGGCAAATAAAAGAACTGGTGAATCCTCACATCAAGTAGGCAAAAACCAAACTCTGATGAGGACAGAGCCCCACCAAAGCTTGGGTCAACAGCCTGGTTTGAACTCAGTACTAAGTGGAGGCCAAGATTGATACGACTCAGATTTCCAAAGGGCAGACATCCCACAGGTAAACTACAACCTGTGCAAATGTCATCACTGTGATAACGTCCCATTTGCTAATAGTAAACCCATTGCTCAAGTGTGAACCGTTGTACAGCCAAAACACCATCATCTGTGCACAAGAGGGCATTATCAGCAGAGGAACTACCAAGGTTTGTAGAGATACACAGAACACTGGGGAGAAGAGTAAAAAGCAGACCCGTGTTTGAGGGGAAAAGAAGGGAAAATTGAGGTAGAGAGGGGAGAATGGATAGCCAGTATAGTCCAGGGGTTACAGTAGCAGGCTGCAAATTGGGAAGTCTGTTTTCTAGCCCTTACTGCAATATTAAGGTTATTGGGTGATCTTGGGCTAGGCAGAATTCCTTTCTTACCCTGACCTATATAGCTGATGTGAAAGTGAAGTGGGAAGAAGAGAGCCATGCATGTCACCCGGGGTTTATTGAAGGAAAGTCAAGCCATACATGGAATAAGGAAAGAAGAAACATAGACTGGAATATTCTGGGAAAAGGTATTGTGGCTAAAATCCTGTCAATGCCGCAACACTTTATTGTAGATCCAGTTTGATCTCTGCTGTGATAGCTAAAGTATGATGCACATCTGTCGGCAGCAAAGGGAGGGGAGTCTCTGTTACATCGCAACATACATATAACTTTGTTTCAAAGCTACTGAACTGGCATAGCTCCCCCTAAAGAATCCTGACTGCTAGCATTTCTAATCTGAAAAAGACAGTGTCAGAATGCTACCACAAGGAGGAGCTATGTGCATATACACACATACACACTGGCACCAAATATCAGAGAATCCTAGAGTTGGAAGAGATTGCAAGGGCCGCCTAGTCCAACACCATTCTGCCCTGCAGGAATACGCAATCAAAGCACTCCCAACAAAGGGCCATCCAGCCTCTGGTTAAAAAGCTCCAAAGAAGGAGACTCTACCACATTCCAAGGCAGCATATTCTACTGCTGAACTGCTCTTGCCATCCGGAAGTTCTTCCTAATGTTTAGATGGAATCTCTTTTCCTGTTAGTTTGAAGCCATTGCTCCATGCCCTAGTCTCTGGAGCAGAGACTTGCTCCATCGTCCATATGACATCCCTTCAAATATTTAAACATAGCTATCATGTTACCTCTTAACCTTCAGACTAAACATATCCAGCTTGTCAATATCTTGTCTTGAATTGTGGTGCCCAGAACTGGACGCGGTCTGCACTACAATGGAATCTGAAAATGTTTCTTGGCCAAATTGCCTACCCAGCTTGCTGCCTCTTCCATTCTCTCCCTGCAGCCTGGAGAGCAATCTATGCATTAAAAAAACACTACTAGGAAGTCCCAGCCGGTAGTAAATGTGGCTTTCTGTTTTGAGAGGTCTTGGTTTTTTGCAATAGTTTGGACAGGTCCTTAGTCTTTAAAGTCAGGGGCAGTGCCAGGCCAAAGGGGCAAGCAATAGCAAGGAAGACTAAAGTAGCTAGTGACCATAGCAGCAAAATAGAAGCTGTTTTGATTGTGTCTAACCTAACATGCTACAACCACTAGGCAGTGATGTAGACTTGAGTTGATTGACTCAGACTTAAGTAGGACTTAAGTCACTTCACTGTCTTGACTTGGCAAAAATTACACACTGACTCTACTCGACTTGAGACTTGGATATTTTTAGTGACTGACTTGCTGCCCTTGGTTCAGTCACATAACACATTCATCCAGAAATCTTACAACTTACTGGTCACATGATGATCTCTCTCAAACCCAAAAGGTGGACACATTTCTTAGAGGGAACAGCAAACGGGTTAGGCAATGGCTTGAGACAGGCTTGAGGTCTGCTCAGCAGCCTCTCCCTGCTACATATAGGAGGAGCTTTCTAAAAAATTCCTAAGAGCAGAAGACAGGGCGCTTATCTCAGCGGAGAACAGAAAATGTGTTAGGCAGCGGTCTTGAGGAGGAAGGATCCTTCCTTCTAAACTTCTTGAAGCTTCAGTGATAGAGAATAAGAAGGATCTTATTCCCCACTCCTGAAAAACCCTCTAGCTTTGCAAATGGGAAGGATCTTATTCCCCACTTCCAAAGCTGCAGATGGCAAAATCACAAAAGTGGAGGGCCGACTCTACTTAAATTGTTAACCCTGACTTTATTGGACCCTGTGAAAAATTCTGTAATACAGGTTGGGGTATAAAGTTGGCTCCCAGACTTGAGACTTGACTTGAAAGTATCTTGCGAGGACCTGAGACTCGACTTGAGACTTGAAGGTAGAGACTTGAGACTTGGAGCAAAAGACTTAAATACATCACTACCACTAGGTGATTGTGCTTCCAGATGAAGAAATGTTTATTAACTTACTTCTTCAATTTGTCTGATGTTTTTAGCTAGAAGGGCCACCTGCTGTCAGGATTCAGGGCAGCTGACAATTAGGAAGCCGTCTTCTTCAGAGCACATGGATCTCTCTGATGAATTATGGTAGCCAAATATTCACTGATGGGATCAGCAGGAATCTACCTCTAAACACCAGTTGCTAGGGCATAAAAAGGATCCGGCCAGGCACTGTGCAAGCAGTCGTGATGGCTGGTAGCTTTTATGTCAGTCAGCAGTGAACCCGCTCCAAGTCTGAATTCTCAAGAGCCGCCCAGGGGGCTGTCCTAGGCAAATGACAACATTTTTTTATTTAAAAATTTAAAAGTTCTAAAGATAAACACAGAAAACCACAAACAGCAATCCAAACAGTACATCCCAAAAGAAAGAAAAAAATCCGTAATTGAACTAAAAATTACACCAGCTAAGAAATTTAGAATTTCAAATAGTTAGTATAATTAGGAGCACATATTTAGTAGTAATTTTAAGTAATGACTTTGAGCTGTGGACAATTATATAAGCAGGAGGTGTCTGCAACAAAGGCAGGGACCATTTTTAATTAGTTGTCTTTTTTTCCCCTTTTGTTTAATTTAGTTTAATTTGTTAATTTTGTTAGTTTAGTTTAAATATGTCGTGTTTTTTGCTCAACAATTGTAAAGCAAATGGCAACGTTTTGAATCTGCCGGAGGACGCATGAAGGCTTCTTCCAAAATGCATTCTTCTTTCACTGGCCTACACTTTTCATATAATTTCCATTTTGCTGACCAAATGTATAGATCTGTGTTATTCCAAGACAGTAGCAACTGGTAAGAAAGGTTCACCGCTCTTGTCCTTTCTCTCTGTTTTGTTCTTCATGCTTCTGAGTGAGGCATTATGGAGGCAACTGCTGTGCACACTGCCTGTTGTAGGAAGGCTCACTTAGCTACAAGACTGGCTAGGGCAGAATTCCACTCTCTCCCAGCTCAAACTTTATTGCATTATTTACTGCAGACATGCTGCTGCAAAGTTGTTCAACTTTTAGGAGGCATTTATTCTTCTGAGGCCAATTGTTTTGTATATGTGCAGAGTGGGGATCAAAATATTAAGGCAGAGGTTTCCAAACTTTTCATGTTGGTGACACACTTTTTAGACATGCATCATTTCGCGACACAGTAATTCAGTTTTACTAGCAAACCGGAGGTTAAACTAAGCCCTTATAAGAGATACAGACACATACATACATTGTAATAACAAAATGTATGGGGACAAATATATCTCATGAAAACCTTTCATATATTTTTTTAAAATATACGATTTATAAATAATAACATACATTTCCAAGATTGTAGGTGGCACACCTGCATACTTCAGGCAACACACTAATGTGTCACAGCACACTGTTTGGAAAGCCCTATATTAATGAGTTGTGCGCCAAGAAACTATGATCTCTGTTCATATCTCAGCTGGCTGCAACTCTGCCCGTCTCTTTCCTGCATCTTACAGATGTATGTAGAGTCCCCAAGCCACTCCAACATGCCACAGTCAAGGTGATTAAGTATGCAGTGGGGCAACAACTAAAATACAGATGTCTGGAAGGATACCGTGCATGGACTCCCATCTCTGAAATGAGCACCTGTGAGGATTCCGATGGAGGAAGAGTGTGGTCCAGCTTATCACTGCGCTGTACAAATGATACCAGTCGTGTTACAGAACCGGCAAAGAAACCACTCTTCAGCTCAGGTAAGAAGAGGGTTAGAGAGAGTACGAGTGGCCTATAGAACATCCAGGTTCGATTCTGTATCAGGCTAGCTATGACAGCGGCCCTCCACGTTTGTCGGGTTCACTTTTGTGGATTTGATTATTCGCGGATTATTTGCTGTCACCTCTGCCGCCTCCCTGTGCCGTTTTTAACAGGGACTGCAAGCCTTGTGAGACGGAGAAACTGCGAAGGAGGCTTGTAAGTCCCTCTTAAAAGTGGTGCGGGGCAGCAGCGGAGGTGGCAGGAAGCCCCCCAGCCCCCCACTTCTGCCTTGTGAAGGAACCCTGATGCCTCAAAGGAATCCACGGTGGGTTGAATATGGTGATCAAACCTTTTTTGTGTGTATTAAATATGGTTTGGGAGCGCCTACAATTATTCATGGTTTTTCCACATTCACGAGGGTCCTGTGCCCCTAACCCTCACGAATGTGGAGGGATGACTAAATATTCATGTGTTGGTTGTGACCTACAAAGCCATCTGTCCAGCACTGGGAGTCACAAGTCCATAAGAAGCCCTAGAAGCTTGCTGCCGCTTCTATTACCTTCACTCTCCTCATTTCCAGTCCCTTTCATTTGTTTTTGACAAGTTGTAGGAAAAGGTTGAAATATCAGCCTTACTGTGCCTTCTCAGGAGCTGGAATGGGCCCCAAATTTTATATTATTTTTTCCAAAAAGTCCTATGAACTCTACTTTCAGCCAAACTGAATAGCAAGGGCTTGGTCAGATGGACAAAGCTTTATTTGAAACATCAGCATATTCATAGAACTATCAGCACTACATGAACAAAGAGAAAATGCACACAAGCAAAAGTTGCTTAATTTACGTTGTGAGGCATAAGAACAGAGTCTTTGTGATTACGCGAACATAAGGTCATCTTTCCTATAAACAAACAGGTATTCTCAGAGTAGGACAGCTAGTTCTCAAATTGTTCTCACTGCCTTATTTTATTGACACAGTTTCTGCAAGAAGCCAGCAAGACAGAATGAATTCAAATCAAAATGTATTCAAAGATTTTTAAGCCACAGATTGGCTTGTTTAGAATTGCTTAGGAACTCAGGAATAAAAGACTAAATGAGCAGAAATATTTTTGCACCTGACTAAGCCGCTTCCTTGAAACACTGGTCTAAAAAGGATGAGTTGTCAATTGGTTTTCCCAGGGTTGTTGTTACTTCCCTATCCATTCATTCCATATTTCCAGAGCATTCTTTGTGGTGACTTCTTGGATCTGCCCTAGAATTCTTCCAAAGGGTCTTATTTTTATTTTTATTTTAAATACTGAGACATGATTTGCTGAGGTTTGGTCCATTGTGTTCACAAAAGCTTGCGTTAGAAATTTCTTCTTCCCACTTAGTGTTGAATGCGCTATTGGATCCCTTTATAACCTTTTACACTAAAACAGACTAACATGGCTATCCATTTGAATACTATGAGAGCTACAGGGAACACAATGGAATTATGGAGGCTCACTTGGGACCACATGCATGTACATGCTGACTGCAAAGTCTCTGAGTTACCTTGGCACCTTTTTCCTCCTCTCAGCTTGGTTTGGACCATGTGGGTGCTGCTTGTACAGTGAGCTGGGGGAGAAAGGTGCCAGGCTGACTGAGAGACTTTGCAAATAGCACAAAGCCTGTCCCAAGCAAGCCTCTGTAATTCGCTCATGTTATCAACAGGAAAAAAAAATGTCAGTGGGTCCGTGTCCTAGTTTCTGGGATAGCAGAAAACAGGCTTGCTCCACCCTCCCTTTGATATAGCTATGATGTTGCCTCTTAACCTTCTCTTCTCCAGACTGAACATACCCAACTCCCTAAGCCTCTCCTCACAGGGCAGGGTTTCCAGGCTTTCTACCATTTTGGCCGCCTTCCTCTGGACACGTTGCAGCTTGTCAAAGTCCTTCTTGAATTGTGGTGCCCAGAACTGGACAAAGTATTCCAGATGGGGTCTGATCAAAGCAGCATAGAGTAGTTGTGTATACTTGGTCAGCTGTCTTTACTCCTTTCTAAACAGTAGAAAAACACAACCAAGCACAAATACATTTCATTTGGAAAGTACAGGATTAATTTAAACTGACCTGGGGAGGAGGAATGAGAAGGTTTTTTGCAATGCAAGCAGCTTCCAGGAAATACTTTGGAATGAGGAAAACAACATATCTCCCAAATAAAATTGGTTTGTATAGGAACAATACCCCTGACTTCCAAGGACTTTTTCCCCAACTGGAAATACCCTTCTTTATAAAAATGCTGATAGATCTCTCTCTCTCCCCTTTCCTTTTCATGCCAGAACAGATTCCTACAGATGCCTCTTTGAAAATTAGCTGTGGCTGTTTTTTAACTATATACTGTATTCCTACACAATTGTTCCTCACTTAGATTCTCCTTCAAAATGTTTTCCAACAGAAAAATATGGAGAAATTCCGCATGGCTCCCAGACCACATCACAGCAAGCCATGAAAGGTAAAATAGAATCTTATTTTAATTCATTCATTTGTTTGCATACCCTCCTAAATTTCACAGATGATAACCAGCTGTCCTCTGCCAGGCAACAGAGTGCAGAGATATTCAGCAGACAAACTTAGCAGTTCAGTAGTTTGCCTATTCAGGGTAGTCGTAGGTCCAAGAGTTTAGGAATCCAGCAGACAACAAGGTCAGACCGTCCAAAGGTCAGAGAAGATAGGCAGACGGCGAGCAGGGAATCTGTAGCACACAAAGGCAAGGGCCAGCAAACACATGAGTTGTTTCTGATGTCAGGCCACTGCCCTCTGCCTTCCTTAAAAAGGCTGGAGCCAGCTGGCTCTCATCCCAGTCTGACTAGCTCCTGGTTGGCTTGTCCGCCTTCGAGGCTGGTGTTCACTTGCAGAAGGTGACTCCTGGCCCATGACAAATGCAGACTACTTTTGCACTTGGAGCTCAGTGTGCAGGTCCTGAAGTCAGTTGAGAACAAAGGGAGGAAAGTGAGAGGAGGAGAGGGAATCAGGGACATTTTAAAAGCAGCTGAAAAACTGGGACAACAGAGGATTAATCCAGAGTGTCCCTGCCAAATCCGGACATTTGGAGGGCATGGTTTGTTCATTCCCCCATTTATTTATTACAATACAGAACGTGTCCCATTCTATATCTGAGGATCTCCCAATGCGGTACTATAAACAAAATTACTATCACCTGATAGTGCCTTGATAGCTGCCTTGATCCCTGTCCTTAATTTGGAAAGCAAGATATCAGTTTAATAATAAATATATTCAGAATATAGAACAGCAGAATATAGAACAGCAGAGTGATCTTCTCTTTCAGGTTTTTATTTCAAGTCTTGCTTTTTTGTTTCTTCTTTTAGCAGCCACGCTCACTATTGCTGCAATGGTCACTGCTATCCATATCTAAGGAATCCTGATCAGAAATGAATGGTAAGCGACAATGCCTAGAGCTTTTCCTAGGTTCTTGTTTGTTTAATTTATATTCTATTTTTTTCCTACCAGCTTGAGACCCTTCTGCTCTATAAAGCTACACTGCGTATGAATCTCTAGCCCATGATCTGAATCCAGCCATAAATAATTACATCTAAGTCTTGCCAAAAGCATTAAGGTGTTTTTTTTAATCACACAATGCAGGTAAATCACAATTTCAGCAGGATAATAGTGTCTTGGCCGGGATTTATCAAATGACGTTGTGCCTAGAGCAGTCACAGAGGGATGGGGAAGCGGAGACGCAATTTGCCCTGGGCGGCAATGCTTTTGGAGCGTCCTGGCCCATAGCCACGCCCCCATGCCCCCTGGCCACGCCCCCATGCCCCCTGGTCATGCCCACATACACTGTGGCCACGCCCCTCATGCCGTAGCCCTGCCCCCTCCCACCCACCCCCTCCACACTCTAAGCTCTGCCACTGTCCTAGAGTCATAGATTCATAGAGTTGGAAGAGACCCCAAGGACCATCCAGTCCAACCCCTGCCATGCAGGAATATACCATCAAAGCATTCCTGACAGATGGCCATCCAGCCTCTCCTTAAAAACCTCCAAAGAAGGAGACTCCACCATGCTCCCAGGCAGGGTATTCCGCTGCCAAATTGCTCTTATCCTCAGGAAGTTCTTGCTAATGTTTAAATGGAATCTCTTTTTCTGAAGTTTGAAGCAATTGCTCCATGTCCTAGTCTCTGGAATAGAAGAAAATGAGCTTGCTCCATCCTCCATTTGACATCCCTTCAAATATTGAAACATAGCTATCATGTTGCATGTTAACCTTCCCTTCTCCTGGACTGTCAATGCCAAAATGGGACATTTGGAGGTTATGTTCTTCCTGTCAATAAAAATACAATGATGAGATTAAATGTCTAAAAATTTCAGGACACACCAAAACTTGCTGACTTAGGAAGTTATTCCTCTCTGCCTAATACTAGGACCAGCCCTGAGGTCTAAATCACTTTTGCTTCATGTGCACAGACCACCACCCCAGGAGCAACTGCAATAATGTTTTGTTAAGAAACCTAATAGGTAGCTTAATAGATAATTAATAGGAATTATCGCAGGTGGAGCTATGTGACTCTGACATCAAAAGCAGCAAACAGAATGTAGGAATAACTGGCTTTAAAAATATGTCCTTGACAAAATGCATGTTAAAATCCTGTAATTTAATGTCTTCTTACAAGGAAAAGAAATACAGCTGAAGACTGTGGAAATGCTGCATATCCAGTCTGAGGGTTGCCAGCAAAACCAGAGAAAGACGTCTGGATGTCCAAGGGCTCTGATGCGCGAGCCTACATGTGCATTGAGATCTCCTCAGAAGCCCTGCTTGGTGTGCTTACACTGTCTGATCTGCAGTCGGTAGCTACAGTACGGTGCCTTTTTGAGAGTGGCACCATGGCTGTAGAACTTCTTCTCTAAACAGATTCACTTTGCTTCTTCCTTACTGATTCCCGCATGCAGGACAGCCCCCTCCCCAAGAGCTTGCTCAAATCCTTCTTTTTCTTTTCCCTGATTCTGCTGCTCTCATTTTTTCAATTTAGAATGTTTTTTGTATGATGATGTACAGTTTTCGATGATTTATTAGCTGCCTTTGAGATTTCGATTGAAAAGTGTATAAATATTTTAATAGGATAGTCCTGTTCATCTGTTTCAACAAAAACAAGAACTGAGTGGTGTCTTAAAGCTTAACACATTTGTTGGACATAGGCCATATTGACTGCAGTCCACAGATGCTTATATGTAATAAAACTCATTAGTCTTTAAGGCAGAGAGACAGCATGGTGCAGTCGTTTGAACCCTGCTCTACAGCTCTGGAGACCAGGGTTTGAATCCCTCCTCAGCCATGGAAACCCATCAGGTGACCCTGGGCAAGTCACACTCTCTCAGCCTCGGGGAAGGCAAAGGCAAACCCCTTCTGAACAAATCTGGCCAAGAAAAACCCCATGACAGGTTTACCTTAGTGTCACACAATAACTTAGGGATGACATCACTTAGGGATGACCTCTTATGATGTCACAAGAAACAAGTACTCATATTGTTACAAGGGACAGTCTTGATGATGTCATTAAACTTAGAATCTTTCTTGTTTTCTTGATGATGTCATTAAACATTAATCTTTCTTGTTTTCTTGCTTCCAGTGGTTCTCAGACTTTAGTCCTCCAGATGCTTTGGACTTCACTTCCCAGAAGCCCAAGCCAATGTAGCTAATGGGCAGGAATTCTGGGAGGCCAGGTCTAAAATATCTGGAGGACCAAAAGTTGGCTTAAAGTAATTAACTAAATCAATAAAGAGTTGGGTAGCCAGATCTCAGAGTGTGGCCCCTCTTCTATCCTCAGAGAAAGGGAGAGGGATCTCAAGGCGAGAGCACTGCCTTGAAAAATGTGTGTAAGTATATATTTTCCTCATTTTTTAGACATAGTGGCTTAAGACATTGTTAGTCCTGACCAGAGAGAGACCATTGAATCAGTCAGACTTCCCTCTCTGTTGACTCACCATTCAACATTTCATTGAACGGATCTATTCTAGCTGGATTCCAGCCACTGGGGGGGGGGGGTTAAATTTAAATGACATAATTAGTGCAGTTGTGGGCGAGGACTGCCCCTTGAACTATTGCATCAGTCAGATTTTGTGTGTGTGTGACTCACCATTTGTGTGTGACTCACCATCTAGTCACATTGCATTGACTAGATCTATTTAGTA
Organism: Iguana delicatissima; assembly: GCA_948472985.1. Taxonomy (NCBI): domain Eukaryota; kingdom Metazoa; phylum Chordata; class Lepidosauria; order Squamata; family Iguanidae; genus Iguana; species Iguana delicatissima. The sequence goes on from CAOKZL010002054.1 coordinate 133,099, forward strand.
GAGAGGAACCAAGAGGATTCCAGTCACTGTGCTTTTTTTTATTTAAATGACATAATTTGTACAGTTGTGGGTGATTCTTAATGTGTCATGTTTAATGACATCATGAAGACTGCCCCTTGTAACAATATGAGTACTTGTTTCTTGTGACATCATAGGAGGTCATCCCTAAGTGATGTCACAAGAAGCAGGTATTCACACTGTTACAAGGGGCAATTGTCATATTGCCCCTAAGTTTTAGGACCCTGAACCCTCAAGGCCTGGCATAGCGTTGACCTGGCTGCCCTAATAAAGTTGTTGTTATTATGTGCCTTCAGGTCATTTCTGACTTATGGTAACCCTATCACATGGTTTTCTTGGCAAGATTTGTCCAGTGGGGATTTTGCGTTTGCCTTCCTCTGAGGCTGAGAAAAGGTAACTTTTCCAACGTCACACCATGGATTCCCATGGCTGAGTGGGGATTCAAACTCTGGTCTCCAGAATCATAATTCAATGCTCAGACCACTCTACCATACTGGCTCCCTCCCAATAAAGAGGGGATATGAATTGTTGTTTGTTGTTGTCTTCAAGTTGTTTCTGACTTATGGTAACTCTTTTTTCTGGTTTTTCTGGAGGCTGAGAGTGTGTGATGTGCCCAAGGTCGCCCAGTGGGTTTCCATGGCCAAGGAGGGAATCAGACCCTGGTCTCCAGGGTTGTAATCCAATGTTCGAACCACTATACTGCACCAGCTGTCTGGATTGCGCCCATCCATCCTAGTATTGTTAGTCCCACCTTAGGAGAACCACTTTTAAATGAAGGTGCCAAGGATAAAACCTGGGACCTTCTGCATGCAAAGTAGGTGTTCCACCACACAACAATAGTTCCTTAATTAAATTTGCCGTAGTAGCAGGAAAAATTATTAGCATAATACAAATCAGGTATCCTATATAAATGTACAGCTTCACCTACATATGATTGGAGTCCCCCAGAAGATCAAATATGTAATTGCTCCTGCATCCACTGCTGTCACTAAATGTCCAGGTTGTGTCCTTTTCCAGAGTATTTATGATAAGCTTTATATAATTCACCAGATGCAGCCTTACCTGGAGGATATCCCTTATTAATTTTAATTTAATTCAGTGATGGGGCTTTAATTGAACCCATTAGCCCCATTTCTTGACTCTACGAAGTTTCATGCATACCTCAGTTTCTAAAAATAGTGGCTTGAATGCTGTATGGTAAACTTACATATGCAGGAATTAGAACTGGGCAGCTCTGTAGCATCCTGATCCAATATGGAGCTGCTGTGACATTACTACATAGCAGAGCCAGCACAGGTCACCAATGTTCAATAAGACTCAGCAGGCACACATGTGCATTGGGCATTCTTCCCAGTGTTTCAAAACACATCCTGGCAACTCACTAGCAGGGTTTCTTAGTGCCTCTGCTACATAGCTAAATATACGTAAAGTTACATAACATAGGCCATTTCTGTGCTAGACTGTTCTGGTGCTATTATTCCACTTTCAACCTCCTATGGAATCCTGGGGTTTGCAGTTTACGGTGGGGCCTTTGAGGCCCCTCCCTAAACTGCAAACCCCAGGATTCCATAGGAGGTTGAAAGTGGAATAATAGCACCAGAACAGTCTAGTGTGGAAATGGTCATAGATGGTGAGATAAGATTTCAGTCTGCCTCTGTTTCCCACACCTGCAGTCCAGGCTCTAATAAGCTGATCCATACTCCCGGGATTGCCTCTCTGAACATCAGTGGGCTGCTCCATCCCTCATTGCTAACTGAGATTTAAAACTTCCTTGTTTTCCAAAGCTTTTGGAATTTGAGTTTAATATTGTTTTGTAATCTTGTAGATTATGGCTATATGCATTTGTCAGTTTGCTTTTTATTATATTGCATTGTGTTTTTTTTAAATTTCTGTCTGGATAATTTGTTTTACAATTGTATTGCATAGTTAAGGGAGGGTTAAGAGGCAACATGATAGCTATGTTTAAATATTTGAAGGGATGCCATAGGGAGGATGGAACTATTCTGTTTTCTGCTGCTCCAAAGACTAGGGCGTGGAGCAACGACTTCAAACTTCAAGAAAAGAGATTCAATCTAAACATCAGGAAGAACTTCCTGAGGGTAAGAGCAGTTCAACAGTGGAATAAGCTGCCTGGGAGTGTGTTGGAGACTCTTTCTTTGAAGGTTTTTATAGAGAGGCTGAATGGCCATCTGTTGGGAATGCTTTGATGGTGTATTCCTGCATGGCAGGGGGTTGGGTTGGACTGGACAGTCCTTGGGGTCTCTTCCACCTCTATGATTCTAATTTTACATTTGTATTAGTCCTTCTGTCTTTTGTATGTGTGTTAGATTGTACACCTTTGGCAAAGCTGGCTGTTTTTTGCCATTCTTTTAGTTGTAAAACCCCATATATACTGATGTTGCTGTATAAATAATTTGGTGGTGGTGGCGGCGGCGATGGTGATGATGATGATGATGATGATAGTGGTAGATAAGGGGTAGGTGTGTCCAGCTTGGAAATCACTGGCTGTCCCAATGGCTTGTCCTTTGTCTTGGTTCATTGTCGTGTATCTGGGACAGTGAGGGAGCCTCCCATCTTGCTCTCTGCAAGACTGGACTATCAATGGTACAATTGGAGCAATGCTCCAAAGCTCCCGGTGGCTATAGAATTCAGTACTTCTACTAGCACCACACTCATATATACCTGCACACAGCCTTCTTGTATGGAGATGCTGTCAAGAGCCACTAAAGCAGAAAGACCTCGGTCTCGTCATGCAAAGCAGTTCCTGTAGTCTTCATATAATCTTTCTATATCCAAAGAAGAGCTTGGGAAAATTTGCTACACTGTCCAGTTGACTTGTGGAGATCTTCTCTGGCCCTGCTAAGAATTTTCCAGCAGAGATGTTTTAGAGTGTAGTCCTTATGCGTGCAGTACTCGTGCTACTCAAAGGTACCTCTCATAAATAAGATGGATGCGTGGCATTGCTGCCATGTAAAAGACCCCACTGGTTTGCTCTACTTTACCATTTAGTTGCTCTGATTGGCTGCAACAGTTCCACTTGCCAGAGAATTCTGGACGTATGACTCAATGTGTACAGTATAAATCATAGTCTCTCATAGCTGTGTCATCATTAGATCTGGAAGCCTTAATTTAAATGACAATTGAACTTCCCGGAGTAAATGTTCACAAGAAACACAGATATGTTTCAACAGCTACAGCCAGCCTCCAAGACATTACAGACCCTCGCCATTAGGTCACGCAAACTGCTTTATGATCTTTATTCAGCTTGGACTCACAACAACCCTGTGGGGTAGGTCAAGAATAATGCCCGCTTTACAAAAGGAGAGTTTAATGACCCCAGCCAGAATTCCAGAAACACTACAGTGTACAGCCCAGGCTCCTCCAAATACGGGTTGAGTATCCCTTATTCAAAATGCTTGGGATCAGAAGTATTTTGGATTTTGGATTTTTTTTCTTTTTGCATTTTGGAAAATTTGGATATACATAACGAGATAGCTTGGAGATAGGACCCAAGTCTAAACACAAAATTCATTTATGTTTCATATACACTTTATATATGTAGCCTGAAGGTAATTTTATACAATATTTTTTTAAAAAAATTGTGCATGAAACAAAAGTTTGTGTGCACTAAACCCTCAGAAAGCAAAGGTCTCACTATCTCAGCCACCCATGTGGGCAATCTGGGGAATGACTAGCATCACTGTTGTCCCTAACTCTAAAAGTTTCAGATTTTGGAGCATTTTCAATTTTGGATTTCCGGATTAGGGATGCTCAACCTGTGACATGTTTCTCTACTCATTTAAGGGATATCTCTGCTTTAAAGAAAAGAAGGAGAAGTCTCTTGATTAATAGGGAAGTCTTTTTAGGCAAAAAAAGCCAGATGGGCATATTGAAGCTTTTGTGTATGTCAAGAATTCCTGGATCCCAGCAAAGGAACCTGTAGCAGAAGCAAGGACTAGAGTAGCGTCAGTGGAGGCTCAGAGTTTCCACATCAGTGGGGCACTCAGTCCACTCTAGGTTTTAACCTGAACTTTTAATAGATTTATCCACAGTGCTGGACTCTGTTTCCAAAACAGGCTCAGCACATGTGAATGTCCATATAAAGTTCAGACTTAAACCTGGAATGGAATCGCTGCCCCACTGACATGGGAGCCATCAGTCACCCCTGTCAGTTCTCTAGCTATATGCTACTACACCATCTAGCTATATGCTACTACACCATTTGTCACTGTGTTCAACATCTGTAGCAATCAATTTTTTGAAACGGAGCACCACTGGATAGCTTTAAAGCTGTCCTTTGGCACTTTGCAGACTCCTCTGAGATACCCCTGAGTCTTAATATTTTTATTCCCGGGGGCAGTCCATACCAAAGAGGAAGATGTAATTCTGATCATAGAACTCAGCAAGCTTCTCCTCCAACTGCCCCAGTGTAAGAGGGTTGACTATGTTCTCATCATTCCTGGCAATGATGGCCCAGGACCTCATGTGATTGTTATCTATAACACAACAGGCTGCTGACCAGAGATAGCTGGGCTTGTTCACCCTCCCTCTGGCTATGTAGTTGTTCCCTGGCACCGCTCCCACCACGGCGAATGTCTCATTGCATCCTTCTGTGTTCCTTGCCATGGTTGTTTGCTCGTAGTTGTTCCAGGCGCCACCGTTGAGCTTGATGTTTTGGGGCACAATGTTGGTCAAAGTGAAGGTGGATGCTTTGGCATCTAGATCGGGCTGATGCCCGTTGGGGTTCAAATGTCCCCGGTTCAAACCAGTCAGGTTCTTGTAGTCTTGCAGAATAGCCTGGCTATCCTCAAGTACTTCTTCTTTGGAATCATTGTCATACAAGAAGGCGCCTTCTGTTTCCATTTCAGCTTGGAGCATGGAATCAGCAAGCTGGGGAGAAGGCATGATTGGAAGCACAGGGGAGAGGGAGAGAGAAAGAGAAACAGGAGTTAAATGAAAAGAAAGAAGGGGAAATAAAAGGGGTTGGTATCACCCAGCATGGCAAATCATGGTGTCACCATCATAGACTTCCTCTTATACCAAACCAAACCATGCTATTGTAGCTAAAATACCAGAAAATTTGACAAAACCAGCTACAATAAACAGCAACAGCAGCACAACAATGCATGATTGTAGCATATGCAGACGACACCACATGATGTGCAGTATCATTATAACTGGGTAATAATGACAGCTCTAACAAGAGTGCATGCACATTAAAAGGTTCAAAAAGTAAATTAGCATAGAGTTTTAGCCTTGTACGTATACTGATGCAGCACACCGAAGCCGGGCTTTCAAAAATGCTTTTGTGGTTATATTTAGCTACAAGGATATTTTTATAAAAAATAATAAATTTCTGCTGAAATAGCACACAAAAATTTTATAGGTGGTTATTTTGGTGGTTCTCACCCATTGCACCCCTCCCCAGTTATGTCACGGGGAGGTGACCTTTTGAGACCCACAGCTTGAAAAAGTAGCTTTAAGGGATTATAGATCACTGCAGGGCTCAACTTCTTCCTTTGCCTCTCCACTCTATGTCCATATAGTGGCCAGTGAAGAGTGGAAGACAAGATATGGCTATGTGATTATAGCCAGATGCACAGCAACAAGATCATCTTCTGCAGAAGAGAAGGTTAAGAGGGGACATGATAGTCATGTTTAAATATTTGAAGGGATGCCATGTAGAGGAAGGAGAGGGCTTGTTTTCTGCTGCTCCAGAGACCAGGACAAGGAGCAATGGATTCAAGCTGCAGGAAAGGAGATTCCACCTGAACCTCAGGAAGAACTTCCTGACAGTCAGGGCTGTCTGGCAGTGGAATATGGTGCTTCTATGGAGTGTGGTGGAGTCTCCTTCCTTGGAGGTTTTTAAGCAGAGGCTAGATGACCATCTGTCAGAAGTGCTTTGAGGGTGTTCCTGCATGGCAGGAGGTTGGACTGGATGGCCCGTGTGGTCTCTTCCAACTCTACATTTCTGTGATTCTATGATTCTATGATCTTCTGGGAGGTCCTAGAAGATGGCTTCATCTTCTGGCTGCAGGCATATGGTCAGATACTTCTCAGCTGTCCCCTTACTGTGCAGCAGCTATTACATGGCTATGAAGGAGAGTCTCAGGAGGAAGTTGGGTTGGAAGTAAAATGGTTTTGGTCATTGTGGCAGAATCCCAGAATCTCCAGATTTTGGCAGATTCTGAGACCTGCAGCTCAAAGAAGTTACATTCAAGCGCTGGTGACCATTCCCATTTTGTACCCCTGCAGAAAGCTGTTTCACACTGTGAAACAAAGTACATCTTGGCATGGAAATCCACATATATGTGAAGCTTGTGGTGCATTTTAGGCATTGTGGGTGAACTAGCCATGGAAACCACCACAGCACAGGCAGTCTCCATGGCTACCTTGCCCATAATGCCTCAAACTGAGGAAAGACATCTAAGGATCAAAATAAAAATTATAGAGTATAGTGTTACTCGGGTGGAGAAACCCTATCCCAGGGTCTACAATTTTAATATTAAAATATGATTCTGTGTGCCTGAGAGGTCCCCTGAAGGGGCACGTAGGCAGTCACGGTCAAGAGACCGAAAACTAGGTCAGGCCAGTAAAATCCCCAGTCACGTAGCCCCAGGAAACCTCAAGATGTGTAAACCCACAATAAACAAAGGGTCCACAGCCCCCAGATGCTGACTTGAGGGGATTAGCGAGTCTGCCCCAAGCTGAGCAAATATTCCATCAGGTGAGGACCATTTACATGAAGTCACACCACAAACTAACACAGCTGAAGATCCTGAGACTTTGGCAACACTTTGCAGTCGCATCATGCAAAGGAATTTACCATGGTGGAGCTTCATTATCACTCCAACACCCATTGTTCTCTCGGGGAAAGGATTAGCTCTCCAGGTACTTTTTCCCGTACAAATAATCCCGGCTTTTGAGCGTTTCTTCGGATAGCTCCCAGTCACCCCAGCCGACCATCGCTCCCTTTGTCGAGCAATCCCCTCAGCCCTCTCTGTGCTGAGCCTCACTTCTTTGCTGCCTTCTCGGACCCAGGACTTCAGGACAAGGTGCAGTATTACCCCAACAACACCCCCCTCAAAACTCCCCTGTCCAATTTCCTCTCTTTTATTTCTTAATAGCTCTTGGGTGAGTGTGTGCGTGATTGTGTTGGTGCGTGAGACTTGCATTCAATAAAATCCATTATTTGGCAAATTGGTGTGGTTTTTGGCTTGGCCTGACCCAGTAAACACTGTGTAAAAAGACCCCACTAGGTTACCCTGCCTCTCGCATTGCTATTGCTTGTGCTCGGGCTAGTTTCCATTCCCCATCACATGGAGCACACTGAGGTGTCCCCCAAGGGACCCCAGAAATCAGGGTAACAATAGGTATTCCCTATGAGAAACCCATCTTGCTTCCCACTCCAGGATTTCATCCAAGATGTTCATTTCAGCAATCTGACTTACAGATTAAGTCCATGCTTACTTTCCAATGACTAGTCACCAAACAAAGTATGCTAAAAGCAAAATACATAGGTGAGCACAATCTTGTGTTAGCAAATACAAGTCTTTTACCATTTGAGACAGTAGTTCTAACATATGCTAAAAGTATCATCTAGCTTGATTGAGTGAGCATGGATGTAGTGATCTGAGGGTTGGATTAAACTCTGGGAGACAGGATCTAATCCAATCCGCGCATAGCCATGGAAACCCACTGTATGAACTTGGGCAAGTTGCTCGTTCTCAGCTTCAGAGGGAAGCAATGGCAAACCTCCTCTGAATAAAGACTCTTGCCAAGAAAATCCTATGATAGGATTACCATAATTCAGAGTCTACCTGAAGGTCCATAACGACAAATCTTCTAGCTTGACCCTCAGACCAAAACCTAGATCCAACTCTTAGTCTCAGAAAGAGCAATCCCACTGAAGCAACAGAATTGATATATGTGTTGACTTAGCATGTTCTCATTGAGTCAGTGGGTCTGCTTTATTTGAGACTAACAATTGAATTTAGGCCTTGTGATAACTCATCCCTTGGAGGGCTCAGACAATGGAGGGAAGGAGGCAGATTACTACAAAGCTGTAGCTCACTCTGAGTCTGAGGAGACGGGGGGCTGAGGCAGTAGAGGAGCCTGTTCCCCAGCAGGACGTGGCAGAGGTTACAGCTGCTGAGGACAACATGTCCCCCTCTTTTGTTGAGAGACAGAGGCAGAAGTGCCAAGCCCTAGCCCATTTAAAGAAGAAACACTGACCCAGTTAGCACTAATGAGATACCTGTGACCTTGAAAGAGCTGCTCATAAGTTTCCCAGCAGTTACCTCCCAGCCTTAGTGCTGACAACAGTCTTTTTTAATTGACTAGAAGTACTCTCTCCCATTCTTGTTTCGTCTTGACCTTGGATTGACTGTGTTTTGGACTACTCTGTTTACTCATTGCTGGCTAATGAACTTGGACTTCTGACCTGCTGATACAACTTTTGGGCTAGCTAAAGACCACCCTTGTGCTTCTCCCTGCATCTTGCTCAGATAACCCATGACTGACCAAGACTGGTCTGACTACTCAACCACTCCTACACCCCAACCTGCTGCTGTGGACATTTGCTGACCTGCATTCAGGACAGGCCATGGTGCCAGCAATGTGGCAGGAGTGATAATGGGGAAAGGAGATGCCAATGTCAGGAGCAGCACCTGTCCTTCTGTTTCAGACAGTGGGACATCTTGTTCCACCACATTTAAGCTACATACAAGTAAGCAACAGACAGAGGCATTTAGCCAGAAAGCTCTAGAACCCACACTTCTTCTCTTACCTGGGGTTCTATCATCCACTTATTCGGCCTCTTTGCTGTCCCAGGGTTGTAGATGTAGGCTGAGTACACTGGGATGCGGTTGTCTTTGTCGTACAGCGTAGCGTAACGATACTGGTTCTTGTAACGCTGGCAAATCCGAGCAGGGCGTGAAGGGTCGAGCCCGATGCTTGGTGGAATTCCTCTGAAGAAAAAGTGGGGGCAGGTATCTTCAAAGGAGTTCACCACTTCGCCATTCCCTGGAGCAATGTGCCAGCACACGCAGATGAGGAGCAAAACCAACAGCATCCTGTGGACCTGGTAAAGTAATGTTTAGAGTAAGGGATGGTTAGTTGGCTGTGAAAAATGGCGTAGTCAACAGCAGCTGGAGTTCCTGATCAGCCTGTTTCTTCTCCCATTCTTGCAGGGTGGCAACTTAGGAGGCTTTAAGAGAGCAGGAAAACTTAAATGGCTCCAACTCATGGCAATCATGAGAAGCAGTGACCGGTCCTAACATCACACATGCTGTGCTTCCCACGTGATGTGCTATTTAGTCACATGGCATGGAATTGTCCAATGGATTTCATGCGTTTTACTAACCAAACCTCTCTTGACCCACCTAACCCAAATGCGGAGAAAATGTCACGTGTAAAGAAAGCCCTTAGAAACAACAAACTGTAAGAGGAAGTTGAAAGCTGAGAGAAACACAAGCCAAACATTTGTCATACGTTATTTAACATCTTTGACTTTCGTTTATTTATCTTACCTCCAGCCAAAGCACCAATTTCTTTTCAGTTTTCCTATCAATGCCTCTATACCCGCTACAGGATCTTCCAACATTATAACCAAATCCTCAGTGAATGCCCTCAGTTTAAACACTTCTTTTCTTTTATACCTTGAATTCCTTCATCAAACCTTATATTGCTATTTAATATTTCCAGCACCAAAATAAACAGCAGTGGTAACAATGGACCCCTTTCTCTTGTACCTTTCTAAATTTCACACTTTTTTCTCAATTCTCCATTCAGTGTTTGTCATAATTTGGAATAAATATGACCCGGGAGAATGAGAGGAAGAAACTGAGCTCAATAGTAGAATACAGGCAGAAGGCCTAATACACAATCCCCGGCATCTCCAGGTACTACTGAGAAAAAGTTGTGTTTGTATTTAATTCATTTGGTGTTTATATGTTTGCATTTAATTAATTTCCACGTTTTTCCCAGCACAGGATCCATGGTGGCTCACAACCATTTAAAACAAACTACAATTAAAAAAAATTAATATAAAGGATGAAAGAGAGTTCTGTTTAAAACACACAAGTTAAAAATGGTCTACGTCGTGCAACCTTATGCATACTTAGCTATGTAGCAGAGGCACTATGGAATCCGCCTAGTGAACTGCAAAGATACATACCAGGGCACTGGGCTCTACCAATGCATATCAGCACTCCCTACCAATGTCCCAGTGGGCATCAGCAGTGCCCGGTGTGTATCACCATCCGATGCACGTTGGTCCCAATGTACAACAGTCACTTCATTTGCTTCCCTACATAGTAACATCACAGCAGACTTTGCTGAATATGGATGTTGTGAAACTCCTCAGTTCTATTTCCTGCAGATGCAAGTCCACTTGTGTATACATAAACCCTTACAGAATTCCAGCCACAAATTTAACACAGTTTTAAAAGCACATGTGAAACATAATAAAATAGAAACACAACCAGAGGCATATCTAGGGTACGGGACGTGGTGGGACATGTGCCCCAGGCGCCAATACCAGAGGGGCACAAAAAGCTGTGCATATAAGGGTGGTGGGTGAGGGTAGCAGTAAGAAGGTCAGAGCGCTACTTCCTTGCTTGCCCTAGGCACTGAACACAACACTACATTAAAACTTCCGGCTTCTACCACAGGTTAGAAACCACAGTCCTGCCTAAATTGAAAGCAAGCAGAAAGGCAACAGGAAAGGGACTAACTGGACTTCCCATGGAATCAACCACTGAGAAGATTCTTGCCCGTATCCTCACCAGATGTGACCATGATAGTGGTGGGATGGAGAGAAAAATGGATTCAAACTACAGAAAAAGAGATTCCACCTAAACATAGGGAAAAACTTCCTGGTGGTAAGAGCCATACAGCAGTGGAATATGCCGTCTCGGAGTGTGGTGGAGTCACTTTCTTTGGAGGTTTTTAGACAGAAGCTGCACGGCCATTTGCTGGGGGTGCTTGGAGTGTGTGTTCCTGCATGGCAGGGGGTTGGACTGGATGACTGTTGTGGTCTCTTCCAACAATATGATTCTGTGATTCTATGAAAAGCCCTCCTTAAGGCTCATGACAGTAACAAAGGGAAGGATTTCCCTGGAGCGCAAGGAAGCCAGTCAGTGAGAGATTCAAGATAAAAATTAATCTTTTATTCAGCCCAGGTCAAAAGAAAAGAAATGTGATCACTATGGTGGTGGGACCAGCAGAAAAGCCCTCCTCAGCAGATCTTAATCCAAGGCAGGTCCATGTGAGAGCCAGCACAATCGTTTGAGTGTTGGACTAGGGCCATTTCCGCAGTAGCCTGTTATAGCGCGATGATTCCACTTTCAACATCCTTGGGAATCCTGGGGTTTGCACCTCCCAAAACTGCAAACCCCAGGATTCCACAGGATGTTGAAAGTGGAATCATCGCGCTATAACAAGCTAGTGCAGAAATGGCCTTGGACTCAAGAAGGCCAGGGTTCAACTCCTTGTTTGGTGATGGAAACCCATTGGGTGACCTTGGGAAAGCCACACACACTCAGCCTCAGAGGTAGGCAATGGCAAACCCCCTCTGAACAAATCTTGCCAAGAAAACCTTAGAGCTGCCATAACTCAGAAATGACTTGAAGGTTCACACCAACAAGGATCATATAGGTAGATACAGGTCTTTCGGATAACCTGGACTAAAGCTATATAGGACTTTAAAGGTCATAACCAACACTTTCAGTTCTACCCAGAAATGGATTGGCAACCAGAGCAGCTGCTTCATAGAATCATGGAATCACACAGTTGGAAGAGTCCCCCAGGGCCATCCAGTCCACCCCCCTGCTATGCAGGAACACCCATCATAGCATTCCCAACAGATGGCCATCCAGCCTCTGCTTAAAAACCTCCAAAGAAGGACACTCAACCACACTCCGAGTCAGCATATTCCACTGCCGGACAGCTCTGACTGTCAGGAAGTTCTTCCTGAGGTTCAAGTGGAATCTCCTTTCCTGGAGCTTGAATCCATTGCTCCTTGTCCTAGTCTCTGGAGTGGTAGAGAACAAGCCTGCTCCCTCCTCAACATGACATCCCTTCAAATATTTAAACAACGGGCTTCAGCAAGGGTGTTATATGCTCCCAATAACCTACCCACCACAGCACTACAAGAATGGATTAAAGTAGTTGGGTTAGGATCCTTTGTGCACAAAAATCTTGAATTTCTGACATGAATCAGAAGTCTTTGCTCTGCAAATTCAGTGAGACTAATAGCTTGAACCTAAGCATTTTTACTGAGTCACTCAAGTTAACCCAGAAAATGTTGATGACAAAATCTTACATTTAGGAAGTGAGGGGAGAAGAAGGGAAAGCAAGCTACCCCCTTTTTCCTTCAGCACTAGAGCTCTAGCCATTAGTAACTGAACACTGATAATCCAGCTCCATGAGTTTGAGGCCCTGGAGATTGCCCACCAATCAATACAGGCAATCCTGGCTGAGGTGGATCAATGGCCATTTCCGTACTACACTGTTATAATGCTATTATTCCACTTTCAACATCTTGGGAATCCTGGGGTTTGTAGTTTACTGAGGCAAAAGAGCTCTCTGGCTGAGAATTCCAATTGCCCCTCCCTAAAACTGCAAACCCAAGGATTCCATAGGATGTTGAAAGTGGAATAATAGCACTGTGAACAACGTAGTGCGGAAACAGCCAATGGTAGAAAGTAGCTTCCTATTTAAGCTTAAGAAGAGGACAGTAGGATGATACTGGGGAACTAAGATGGTCCGGCCCTATTATTAGGCAGAATGGAGCAACTGTTTAGGTAGCAAATGTTGGGACTGAGCAACCGCATTAATCAAGCTATTTCTCTTTGTTAGAGAATTGGATGGTCACACAGCTTTGCCTATGTCCCTAAAGTGACCTACTACCTTCAGTTTTGATGGAGATTATGATCTACTTCTGTATGAAGGATGAGGAAGGGGGGCACCATCTTGTCCTCTGGCAGCAAAATTCCTTGGGCCAACTCCATTGAAGGAAACTCCTCATCCTTCAGGGAATAGGTTCCTAAACTCCCCATAGCTTCAAGGAGCTGAAGTTTCAAGGGAACAGATATATAAAGCAAAATGTACAAACAGAAATTCTAAGCAGGCCGTGATATTGTGCTATTGATAACAATGAGGTTTTATTCAGAGCTGACCTTTGAAGAAGGAACTGAACAATGCTTTGTAAATAAACTTATTTAAACCTCAGACACAGGCATCCAGCAAACAAACCACGAGTCGTTTTTAAGGTGTGTCATTCCTGGACGTCTCCTCAAAGGGCATGCTTTTAAAAAAAATTACAGAATTAAGGTTGCTACTTCAGGATTGCCAAGCCTTCAGGTTTCTGGGCCAAAACCTAAGACCTAAGGATGGCCCCTGGTTATATCATTATCAGTTATGCTTTTATGTTATCAGCCACAGTTGCTCACAGCTCATTATTCAAATACACAGACAGACAGAATACTTTTGCTGTCTGGAAATTAAAGACTGAAATCCCAGCCAAAGATTACCAGATCAAGGTGAAATGAGGGGATTATTAGTTCTCATTTACTTGGGGAGACAAGATAAGGAAGATTTCATCTAGCCCACTTGCTTCTGGCACAGGGAAGAATATTTGCGGGTTTGATTTTCACAGGTTTATTAGCAAGTTTCTTTAAAAGCCTGGTTTGCCCCACCTCTGGAGCTTCTTTTCCAGGGGAACCTTCCCTGGAAAAGATGAAGCTGCACCACCCTTTAAAAAAAAGCCTCTGGTTGTCGTGGTCATCATTCCTCTCCTCTCCTCCTCTCCTAGTCACTGCCTGGCCAGCTAAAGACTGCTTGCAGACTGATTTCTCAGCACCACAAATCTTCTCCTGAAGACCCCTGCCCTATACCCAAGGAAGGAGGTGGGCAAGGGAGAGATATATAAGGACACCCTGCTGGCCCACCCCCTTTCCCTCTCCTTTCCTTGTCCTGTAACTTTTCCGCACTACACTCTTATAGCGTGATTATTCCACTTTCAACATCCTATGGAATCCTGGGGTTTGCAGTTTCGACCCCTCCCGAAACTGCAAATCCCAGGATTCCATAGGATGTTGAAAGTGGAATAATCATGCTATAAGACTGTAGTGCAGAAAAGTTACAGGTTTGGACTCTGGGTGTGCCTGCTCTTCCCACCATGCCTTTGCCCCTTTCCCACAGACACACAGACACACACACGCACGTTTTGATATTTGTGATTTTTCCCACTTTCATGAGGGTCTGTGCCTCTAACCCTACAAATGCGGGAGGGCGGCAACTATAAATACACAGAGCCCCAGAAGAGTCTTTGCGAGTTGCAGCAACAAATCAATTAGGGCTTGCAAACTGTAGCAAGCTGGTGCTCTGTTGGTGAGCTGGAGATGTGCAGAGTCCTTTCCTCTTGCCTGGAGCTGAGCCCACCAAAACTGGGGAATTTGCACCCTCATTTCCCACCTGGAGATGAACCATGGAAACTGCAGTCTAGGGGCCAAGCCCTGTGGTCTGACAACACCATGTAGTTTATGAATGACAACAAAAATGAGCTATTGAGTCAGCTGCTTGACAGACTTGTATCATCTTACACAACATGAAAGCCATTTCCGCACTAGACTGTTATAGTGCTATTATTCCCCTTTCAACATCCTATGGAATCCTGGGGTTTGCAGTTTCGGGAGGGACTTGACTTGAGACTCGGAGTAAAATCAATGGTATTTTGGTACTTTCCTGTTTGCCACACTTTCTGGTTTTTACATTGCAAAATTATTGGCTTATTTGGACAGGGATGAATTTAAAAAGTTCCCAGGTTTTGCTATGCTGGTTCTTCCCTTCTCAGAACAGGACTCTTTTGTGTTCTCTTCTTTATTGCTTGTTCCTCAGCAAGTGCTATTGAGTGGTAAATGCTGTACATAGAAAATTCATAGAATCATAGAATCATAGAAATGTACAGTTGGAAGAGACCCCAGGGGCCATCCAGTCCAACCCCCTGCCATGCAGGAACACCCTCAAAGCACTCCCGACAGATGGCCATCCAACCTCTGCTTAAAAACCTCCAAGGAAGGAGGCTCCACTACACTCCGAGGCAGCGTATTCCACTGCCGGACAGCCCTGACCATCAGGAAGTTCTTCCTGAGGTTCAGGTGGAATCTCCTTTCCTGCAGCTTGAATCCATTGCTCCTTGTCCTGGTCTCTGGAGCAGCAGAAAACAAGCCCTCTCCTTCCTCTACTTGGCATCCCTTCAGATATTTAAACATGGCTATCACGTCCCCTCTTAACCTTCTCTTCTGCAGACTAAACATCCCCAGCTCTCTGAGTCTATCCTCAAAGGGCATGGCTTCCAGGCCTCTCACCATTTTGGTCGCCCTCCTCTGGCCTTGCTCCAGCTTGACCATGTCCTTCTTGAACTGGGGTGCCCAGAACTGGACACAGGATTCAAGATGAGGT
The DNA here is from genome assembly GCA_948472985.1 of Iguana delicatissima. Classification (NCBI taxonomy): domain Eukaryota; kingdom Metazoa; phylum Chordata; class Lepidosauria; order Squamata; family Iguanidae; genus Iguana; species Iguana delicatissima. The sequence goes on from CAOKZL010002054.1 coordinate 148,582, forward strand.
CTAACCAAAGCAGAGTAGAGTGGTACCAGTACCTCCCTCGATCTAGACACCATACTCCTATTGATGCAGCCGAGAATTGCATTGGCTTTCTTGGCTGCCGCATCACACTGCTGACTCATGTTCAGCTTGTGGTCTATGAAGACTCCTAGATCCCTTTCACATTTACTGCTATCCAGCCACGTGTCCCCCATCCTATATTTCTGTATTCCATTTTTTCTACCTAAGTGTAGGACCTTACACTTCTCACTGTTGAATTTCATTTTGTTAGCCTTGGCCCAGCTTTCCAATCTATCCAGGTCATTTTGAATTTTGATCCCGTCCTCTGGCGTATTTGCAACCCCTCCCAATTTGGTGTCATCTGCAAATTTGATGAGCATGCCCTCTATTCCTTCATCTAAGTCGTTGATAAAAATATTGAACAGCATTGGGCCCAGGACAGAACCCTGTGGCACCCCGCTAGTCACTTCTCTCCAGGATGAGAAGCAGCCATTCGTGATCACCCTTTAGGTTCGGTCGGTCAACCAATTACAAATCCAACTAACAGTAGCCCTGTCCAGCCCGCATTTTACCAGCTTCTTTGCAAGAATGTCATGGGGAACTTTGTCAAAGGCCTTACTGAAATCGAGATATGCTATATCCATAGCATTCCCTTCATCTATCAAGCTAGAAACTCTATCATAAAAAGAGATAAGATTAGTCTGGCACGACTTATTTTTGAGAAATCCATGTTGACTTCTCGTGATTACCGCCTTGCTTTCTAAGTGATTAGCAACTGACTGCTTAATGATCTGCTCCAGGATCTTTCCGGGTACTGATGTCAGGCTGACTGGGCGATAATTATTTGGGTCCTCTTTTTTTCCCTTCTTGAAGATGGGGACAACATTCGCCCTCCTCCAGTCTGCTGGAACTTCTCCTGTCCTGCAAGATTTCTCAAAGATTATAGCAAGCGGTTCCAAAATGATCTCTGCCAGCTCTTTTAATATCCTAGGATGCAATTCATCTGGCCCTGGAGACTTGAATTCATCCAGTGTGGCCAGTGTGGACAATTCATTGAATTGTCACAGCTAGGAGTTACTGACAGCTGTTTTTCTTCTTTGGTTAATTCGTTTAATCACTAATGGCCATACCCACATCCCCTAATTTATTATGCATCATACGAAGAAGTACTTTTAGACTTTTAGACTGAATCCTTCCACATGAACAAACATCCCTGCTTGTAGAAAACTAGAGTGTCAGGGAGAAGATAAGGTTGGAAATCTTTCCCTTATATTTTTCTTTAACTGCTTAATATACTTTGAGAGCAGAATGAATAAATTTGGTCACATAATTTGAATTTCTAAGGTATATTTTTTTAAAAAATAATACTATTAAATACAATTTATTTTTAATTATTATGTAAGTCTGCATGGACCAGGGGACTACTAATGTTTTATGCCATAAATGAGCAATTATTTTACATGGCATGGAACTTCAATGTGCACATATTCAGATCTGGGTATAGTTTTATACTCTTGTAATGAAACATTCAGTAAGACTTGGTGTGTATTGCAATATACAGATAAGTCTCTAATACAGACAGGTAGCTTAACGATATGTACAAGTCCTGGAAATGCGTTCTCCCACACCAGTGATAACCAGCAACTTGGATGGCTTTAAAATGTGTGGGATGTCTGAGCCTTCAAGTTCCTTGTTCACTTATGGCAACCCCATGGATTTTACAGGGTTTTCTTAGGCAAGTCAGAGGTGGTTTTGCCAGTTCCTTCCTCTGAAATCTCACTTACAGCACCCAGTATTTGCCAATCCAAGCAGGTCTAACCCTGCTTAGCTTCCAAGATCAGATGTATTAGACCAGTGGTTCTCAACCTGTGGATCCCCAGATGTTTGTGGACTTCAGCTCCCAGAAGCCCTGAGCATTGACCATAGTGGCTGGGGCTTCTGGGAGCTGAAGTCCACAAACATCTGGGGACCCACAGGTTGAGAACCACTGTATTAGACAAATTCAGGGAGGTTAACAAAGGCCATATAAATAATTTATTTGCAATTAGTGCTATATGACTTCCCCGGGTTGGGGAAAGAAACCTAAAATCTGTTGCCCAACTTATCTTTAAAAAATTGTCAGGAACAGAATGCAGTATCTGTAGGTACGATCCAGCTGGGGAATTGGTTACACGGTTTCTCCTGAACCAACCCTCTTTTCAGAACAACAATGATGCCGATCATTCAGTGCATTCTGTCATCGTATTCTACCTGGTTCAAGGTCACCCAGAGCACTTCATGGTTGACTAGAGACTGAAATACTGATCTCCCTAGCGTAGAATACACCCCAGCTCTGCAAGTCCAACAGGCAACACTAGGTCACAATGAGCAGTATAAAGCGTAAGATTATAACCGCACGAGAGACTGGTGTGGGTAAAGTGCATTCCCAGGATCTCGTACAGCCCTCTACGTGTGTTTCCGCAACCTTCAATCCCCACAGATTCCCCAGGACACTTATTCTGGACAAAAACCTAAAAAAAAAAATTGAACTGCTTTTCCTGGAAGGCTTCAGAAGTAGCAATTCAAAGGTTGCTGAGTTAGCCCAAATTGCCAAATTTACATTTAGAAAAAAATAGTAACTTTTAATATATGCACCGAAACAGAAAGCCCCAAGTATGTCTCAATCTCAATCTGTCTTTAACCCTATTTATGTTACAGTCCTCCAGATTTAAGTATGATGCTCATTCTCAAGCTATGCATGCACTTTGCAATAGCAAATTAACATGGGTTTTAAAGGATAAACCAACCAAAGATTTTTCGAAAGACTAGAAACCATTTGTGAATTTTATGAGTAATAAGAAATCTAACAATGCAATAATTTGTGGCTATAGTTACTAGTAATTCTAGTAAGATTATTTAGTTGGATCTGTAAAGGTAGAATACTATATTTTTTTTCTTTTTTCTTTTCTTTTTATTAGAGTTTGGCATGTGAGGGTAAGAGCCTTCTCACGTTTCAGTACTTAGTTAATATTTAGTATTATAGTTCATGTTTAACATCTTAGCTTAGTGCATTAATTGCTTTTTTATTTCATTTTCTTCTGAATGCATATTTTCAGATTGTGATTGCGAATTGGATTGCTTCTTTTAAAACTAAGAAGTAAATAATTTTAAAAAGAAGTGGCAATTCACCTTTTTAAATAGGATGGTTAACATCCAAACCTCCACCATCACAATAATGCAAAATCGGAAGTGAATTTCCAACGGCTACTAACTGGGGGGCTAGGTTTTTGGAGTGGGCTACTTTGGGAAATTCATACAGCCCTCAGAAGCTGAAACTTAGCCCTTGGACTCAGCACGCTTGCTTAAACCACACTGTGCCATAAACTCTCAATAGACTTCTTGACCTTCCTGCCTCACATCTCCATTCAAACTCCCTCTGCTTTCACTCCATTAACCTGTTTGTAATTTTTTAATGAAAAAAGATCAGACAACAGTCTTTTAAAAAGAAGGGAATTGTTTTTACCTTGTCGAAGGGTGGGTTAGCTGACTTGGACTCCAGGCAGAGCATGAGAACATATCTTACGACCCTGCGGCTGCTTAAATACCTTCCAAAAGGAAAGGAAGGACAGTAGATTATCATGGGTGATTAATTTCCTCTTAGAGTCACTTGAAGACTGTTTCCAGGCCATGTGGGTGGGAAAGCCTGCCCAAATTAGAATGTGGTTCTTCTGGAGGGATTTCTCAAGGCTAGACCAAGGTCCCTTTTACTGTAAAGTCCCCATAAAATTGGTTATGGGATAACTTTTTCTGGACAACTTCTGTTCCTTTTTGTGAGAAACTGCACAGATGAGTTGGCAGCTGTTAGCCAAATATTTACCATCAAACTTTTATTTCTCAGCCTTCCACTCTGCCTTGACCCTGAACTGGAAATGCGACAAACATTGTGCGTTTGGCTTTTTTCCCTGCTTTTAAGATGACATTTCGCAGCAAACGTTCTGATCATGAATGTGTGCCAGTAGAACCAAATTCAGAGTTCCTTAGCCTGGTGTCCTCCAGATAGGTTAGATTACAATCCCCATCATCCTCGGTTTGCACTGGGTATCTAATCTGGAGGTGGTTGGAGTTGTAACAATACCTCTGATGGGCAGGGAATTAGGGAAAATTGTTGGAGAGTGTCGGGAACAGATCCAGGAAAGTGGGTACCAAATACCTATTTAAGGCAGAATGACATATTACAACAGGTGCAGACAACCTTCACCAAGTGATGGGTCACACTGGATCGCCCAAAACACCCCAGCGGCCACATGCAGTGGTGGCCACTGATTTTGCAGTTCAGCAAGTTGCTACAGATCCTGTTGAAATGTGGCAGCAACCAGAGGTGTAGCTGTATAGAGAGGGACGAATTAAGGCTTTGCCCCCAATAAGAATTCTGCCCCCATAATAAACCTTCCTTTCTGTCCCCAAATTTCTAGAACTGCAGAGTGAGACATTCAAAAGTGTTCACACGTTTCCCATGGTCACTTTGTCTGCCCCTTCTCTTTCGGTGCCTAAACCGCATTTCTAAATGCTCAGCTGAAGTTTTAAGTTACTGCAATGCTAGAAATTTGGAGACTGAAGGAAAATGTAATGGAGGGGGAGCAGAATTCCTATTGGGATCAACGCCCTCCTTTCTTCCCCTCCCAGTAGCTGCACCCCAGAATCAGCTATGCCGGCTCTCTGTGGCGTTGGGAAGAGCGCCTTCCCACATCACAGAGCCCTGCCAGTCAGAGAGAAGGAAGATCTCCTTCCCTTCCAGAAGAGAAAGGAAGACAATGGCAGAGAGATTACGCAGAGTTGTTGGGTGCTGCCTTTATCCTCAATTCTCAGTGGCACGTGTTTGTTGGCGGTGGTAGACGGTGGGTTGGTCACCCAGCACTACAAAGAAAAGGCAGAATTGTCTATTCAGACAATAATTAGTTTTTTATTTACTTTTTAAAAATTGAAATACATATGTTTAAAAAAATGAACACACAATACTTCAGAGCTTTCCAAACTGTGTGTCACGAAACGATAGTGTGTCGGCTGCAGTGTGTAGGTAAGTTGCCACTGCCGTTTCCCCCAGGCAGAGAAAGACCCTGGCAAGGGCGGCGGTTAATTAGTTTAACCTTTGCTTTGCTAATAACTAACCTGTTATAAGAGATATAAGAAATACGGACACATACATAAATTATAATAACGAAATGTATGGAGTCACAGCATATCTCATCAAACCTCTCGTTTATATTTTTAAAAATATATACCTTATGATTTATTTATTTATTTATAATACATAAAATTGAATTACTCTATCCCAAAATGATGCATGTCTAAAAAGTGTGTCACCAACATTAAAAGTTTGGAAAGCTCTGCAATACTTTTATATTGCTTACAGATATCTGATGGAAATTGATTGTCAATCTAGTAACATATAAATACCACTTTTTATTATTATCCCACCCTATTATTTCCATCATTTTTGTTCTTTTTAGTCCATTGTACTTCCTGCCTTCCCCTTGTTGTTGTTTCCAGACAATTATTATTTTTAGATGAATGATCATTAGTATAAAGTACTCTAGAATAATTTAACAAGCAATTATGAATTTGAGAAATTAGGAAGGTAAAATAATTAAAATGATAAGTGATAAGCAATAATTAACAATTATGGGATAAAATGTGTGATTTAATAGTTAAGTGTAAGTGTTTAAGTAACATCAACTGTTTGCAACAAGGGTGGAAACAAATTTTAGTCATGTTTTGTTAGTACAGTAGAATCTCGATTATCCGTCCTTCGGTCATCCGACATTCCGGATTATCCGACGTCGCGGTTGCTTGGGGGCGTGGCTGTAGGCATTTCCACGCCTCCAGACACACCCCCAGACATGGCGGCCGCAACAGGCAAGGATAGCCCTCCGGATTATCCGACATTTTCGGCTATCCAATATCAGCCCGCCCGTTTATGTCGGATAATCGAGACTCTACTGTATTTGTTTCAGTTATGTCTAGATGTCTCTTAATGTTTGTATGGATGTATTTTTTGTTATTGTTTTGTTGTTTTGTATATTCGGATTGTGCTTTTTTAAAAAATTTAATAAACTTTTTAAAAAAGGCAGAATTTACAAACCTGTCCTGGATCCTATTTGTAGTCTCAGCTAAAGTTGACCAATGAAGTCAATTGTTGAATGGTGAAGCAACATTTTTGCAAATCCCACTGAGACAATGGGTCTACTCTAGTTGGAAATATCACTGATTCAGGCCCCTTTGTTTTCCTTGTGAGGCAAACTTTGGAGGTCACTTTCAAGGTGAGATGATGGGTAGCAAGAGTTGCTGAGTTCTTTCTCCATGCTCTGATTCTCCCTTAAAGTTGTTTTTAATTTTTGCACCTGGCTGGGCTCCAAAATTATTACTCCCTGTACCCAACATGCATATTATCTTGGCAGAGTCAGAACTGGAAACATGTGTTTGTGGAGATAACATATAGTTCCACTGTTGGTCATGGGGCTCTACTGAGTGGGCTTGAGAAAAGGAGGATAACCAGCTTCACAGGGTTGTTGTGAAATAATACCAGCAGCAGATGGAGCAAGAGAAGGAAGAAAGCCTGTGGCTTCAAGTCTGAAAAGTTCTTGACATATATTAGGCACATATGAATCGTGTCCACCCATCTCATCCAGGACTGGTAGTAAGAAATTTGTTGTCAGTTTGGGGGTGTCCTGCCATCCCACGACTGCATGTGATAAACAGGTTTTGTAGCTTCCTATGTCACTTGGAAAATGTGAAGTAAGTATTTCACCAGAAGCACTGATAGAACAAAAGAAACATGTGGATGAGCAGAGTAATTCCTCTGTTGTATTCTTTTTTCACTACTATCTCTCTCCAACTAAAATCATTCCAATACTATTACCGTACTGCAGGCTGAAGGTGAGTGATAGCTTGGCTCTTGTTCAGCACACACAGGGCTGGTTGCCATTTTTCTCTTATGCCCATTTGTTAATTTTAATAATTTACAATTCTCTTCTACATGTATGTTTAGCCTGGAGATGAGGTGTCATGACAGTCACCTTTAAAAATCTGAAAGGTTGTCATGTAGATGAAGGAGTGGACTTGTGTTCTGCTGGCCTAGACAGTGGTTCAGCAAGAAGTCTCCAGAAGGAAAAAGAAGACCTTCTCAGAAATCAGAGCTCCTTGTAAAAGATGGAAGCTTTGTTGTGGCCAGAAAAGAGACGAAGACCAGGTTTCCAGGGAAAAATCAAAAAGCCTTTCTTTATTGTTAACAATTTACTTGCGCAAGGACAACAGTTATCCCAGAACTGTCGTGCCAATTAATTGAGGTAGCATCACTATATATCTTTTGCCTTCTATGTCAGCAATCAATCATTCATTTAGCCCGCCCATCACTGGAGAAAAAGATCTTTAGTTAACTTTCCCCTTACATCATTTACTTAGCACACACGTGTACAGAAGAGAACAAAGAGTTAGTTAGAAAATGATACAAAATGATGCATGTAGCCAAAATGAGGGAGTATGCTTAACTCCCATTTAGTTCCCAGACCTTTGAGTGTTGCAAGGCCATTCCTAAAATTTGAGATAAGACAAAGACATCTGCAATTTAGTCAGAGACACAATTCAATTCGCTTATTTTTCTTCTTCAAGTAGCAATTTCCTGGATTTAACCTCTTCAGCTTCAAGACTGGTCCCTACCTAGAATCCTTCTTGGTCATAGATGGATGCTTCAAATAGACCAATAGTTTACAAGCTTTGGTCCTCCAGATGTTTTGGACTTCACCCTCCAGAATTCCTACCAGTTGACTAAGCTTCATGGAGCTTCTGAGATTTGAAGTCCAAAACACCTGGAGGACCAAAATTTGGGAACCACTGACTCTTCTTCCAAAAAGAACTGCCTTTAGAGTCTGTAGTCTTTGTAAGCACTTAGATGTAGGAAAGGTCCCTCAAGTTTGACCAATGCTTGTATATTTCACAATCTTGCCCTGCCTTGAGAAGTTGCATCATTTCGTCAAGTAGGATGTACCTGGGAGAGGTTATTACCATATAATGACTAACAAGGAAGTGTTGAGACAATCACCTCTGCCCCAAAAGTGATCTTCCCTATCAGTAGTTTCCTGTTCAGAATTCATTGTTTTCCAGCTGAAGAATGTCACACAGGACTCATTGCCTGGAGGTATTCACTTGGGTCCAATAATTTAATCAGTATTCCTGACCTCCTCCATGGAATCATATTCCTTCAATATGGGTGCTGACTCCAGGACTGGATAGAGAGTTCTCTTAGCTAATCTTTCTCTTGTTGTGATCCAGATGGTCATGAGATTCCAAATAGTGTGTACTCTTAAGGCCTTCTTCAGAACCCTATAGAAAATCACAAAAGGGCAACTAAAAATAGTTGTTACATATATAATTGTATTATTATATCACTAATATAGCAGTACATTGCCAATGGCCTGTACAGGCCTATTTACAATCAGACTTTAGAGATGTCTTAACTGGGAATTCTCCAACCATTCACTGGACAACTGAAAACATGTGAGCAAAGGCTGAAGATTTTTTAATATTTTGTAATCGGATATCTGTTGACCTTTCATGATTTTATGTCATTCCCAAAGAAAGCTTTAAGAGTACACCCAGGCTGAAATGGACTTGGCTTTTCTGTTAATAAAACAATTGTCTTTTGAGCATCTTGAGACCTATCTCTTGTTTCATCTAAGATTTCATGGTCCAAACCTGGAAAGTAGGGACAGTTCCTGTTGATGTCATTCAAAATGATATACTAAGCATCAACCACAGTTGCTCAGAACATGTCATTCAAATAAAAAACACAAGACTAACCAGTGAGAGAAAGGGCAGAGGGATTTCCGTACTAGCCTGTTATAGTGCTATTATTCCACTTTCAACATCCCATGGAATCCTGGGGTTTGCCGTTTTAACAGGCTAATGCGGAAATGGCCTCAAAGTCTGGTGGAGGCTAGATGGCCCTCTGTTGGGAGTGCTTTGATTGTGTACTCCCACATGATGGGGTGGTTGAAAGTGGAATAATAGCACTATAACCACCTAGTGCGGAAATGGGCAAAATCTCTTGAGAGTCCACACTCTCTAATTGTCCCAATTTGGCAGGCCAGTCCCAATTAATCCTGTGTTATCCCACCTTTCCACCTATTTTTAAAATGTGCACATTTATTTTTACTCCTCCTCCTTCCTCTCTTTGGCCATTTCTGCACTAGACTGATATAGTGCTATGATTCCACTTTCAACAACCTATGGAATCCTGGGGTTTGCAGTTTCGGGAGGGGCCAGTTGGCCCCTCCCGAAACTGCAAACCCCGGGATTCCATAGGTTGTTGAAAGTGGAATCATAGCGCTATAACAGTCTAGTGCGGAAATGGCTTTTGTCCTCAGCTTACTTCAGCTGCTGCAAACTGAGATCAAAGTGCTTAGAACGGGGGAGAGGAGAGGGCAGAATCTTGTCCTTCCCAGTAGGCTCAAGCAAAAGTGAACTGCTGCAGCCTCTCCTAGCTTGTGTGTGTTTTTACTTCATTAACACTTTTGTCTTGCCCACACTCTGATGTCCGTTGAGTACACATGACCTGGTTCTCAGTTGTGACGTGCTGGAGGGTATGACAGTCTACAGCAGTCATTCTAAAGCAGCCTGAAATAAGGGCCGGTAGTATCAGTTTTAAAAGGTGCATTTTCACGGCTGTGGTTTTACTCTGAGATTCTTCCCCCTGCCCAGAGGCCCACAGAAAAGAAGCCAGTTTACGCAGGGTGCTGCAGAAATGCAGACAGTTTGCAACACTCTGTTCTCTAAACTCTGAATAACGACTAGCTTGCTTCCTTAAACAAGAAAGCAGACTTGGTGTGATGAAATTACAGGCAGCTCTCTGCTAGGGTTAGGGCCACAGGACTCCTGCAAAAGTGGGAAAATGATTAGAAAGCATTTAGGGCATTTGAGGGCAAAATTATTTATTTGCAGGGAGCACAAGCAGGATGTGCAGCCCTCCAAGGTCTCCTAAGGGCAATGCAGTCCCCTCTCTTCCAATGGTTGCTCACAGTGTAAATAGGTGAAATAGATGGTCTCATTGCTCCATGCTCTGCTAGCCAAAACCCTCTCTCCTGTATGCATACTCTCCAACTGTTCTAGTTTGGCAGGAACAGCCTTTATTAATCCTCTGCCCCTCTACTTTCTCAGCTCTTTTTAAAATGTCCCAGTTTCTCTTTCCTCCTCCCACTTTCCCTCTTTGTCTTGCACTTAACTTCCATTGCTGCAAACTGAGTTCAAAGTGCAAAAGTAGTTTGCCATCGAATTAATTCTGCAGAGGGAAGAGGAGAGGGCAGTCATGCCCTTCCCTGTAGACTTAGGGAAAAGCAACCTGCTGCAGCCAATCTTAGCTTGCATGTTCTTCCTCATTAAAAATGGTTGGCATTTTCAACTGCACTCTGATGTAGCTTGGCCCCACATGTCCTAACTTCCCTCTGCAAATGTTTGAGGCCCCTAGGTTCATTTGGGCTTATCTTTTTCCAGCCTTTTCTAAACTCAGTACATACATTTCAGGGATTCTTTGCTCAACAGAGCAGTTGTGTGTTCTTCCTTCTTAATAACTTTTGCCATCTTGTTGCCTGCCCACACCCTTTTGACCACTCTTTGAAGTTGCCTAGCTGCATGTATCCCAGTTTTCATCTGTGAAATGTTAAGAGGGTATGGTCTATGTACGGTAATAGTAATAATAAGTAGTAATAATAGTAAGAAATTATTATTATTATTAATTATCATTATTATTATTTACCCACCTCTCCCCATGGATTGAAGCAGGGGACAACAGATCAAAATACAACAATTAAAGACAGAGCATCAATTAAAACAGTAATTAAAATGCGTATTACCATAACAGAAAAAAAATAAACCTAAAAACAGACAATATATATTTAAAATTCATTGTTAAAATTCACAATTTAAAATCATCCAGATAAGCCTGGCAGAAGAAACTGGCCTTTACTGCTATTTTAAATTCAGACAGCATATTTTGCTGTAGAATCTCTTCCGGCAGGTCATTCCACAGTCTAGGGGCGGCTGAAGAAAATCTCCTCTGGGCGACCATCGCCAGTCTAGTCCTGCCGGTTGAAGTAAGTCTCCCTCATGGGGCCTGAGTGTGCGGGGCAGATTATATGGGAGGAGGTGAACCCACAGGTAATCTGGGCTCAAACCATGTAGGGCCTTAAAGGTAATAACCAACACTCTGTACTTTGCCTGGAAACTAATTGGCAGCCAGTAGAGTGATTTAATATGGAGATACTGGGGAAATATCTGCAACATGGCCGGTTGTTGACCAAGTAGGAACAGGGTGCAAGACGATGTGTGGTACATTCTGCATGTATCTGTAGCCAAACAATATGTCATAGAATCATAGAATCAGAAATGTAGAGTTGGAAGAGACCACAGGGGCCATCCAGCCCAACCCCCTGCCATGCAGGAACCCACATCAAAGCACACCCAGCAGATGGCCATCCAGCCTCTGCTTAAAAACCTCCAAAGAAGGAGGAGACTCCACCATACTCCACGGAGGTGGCAGCAGATTCCACTGCCGGACAGCCCTGACCGTCAGGAAGTTCTTCCTGAGGTTCAGGTGGAATCTCCTTTCCCGCAGCTTCAATCCATTGCTCCTTGTCCTGGTCTCTGAAGCAGCAGAAAACAAGCCCTCTCCCTCCTCTACATGGCATCCCTTCAGATATTTAAACATGGCTATCATGTCCCTTCTTAACCTTCTCTTCTGCAGACTGAACATCCCCAGCTCTCCTCATAGGGCATAGCTTCCAGGCCCCTCACCATTTTGGTTGCCCTCCTCTGGACTTGCTTCAGCTTGACCATGTCCTTCTTGAATTGGGGTGTCATCTTATTGATATTCATAAAAGAAACAAAATCAATGCACACACCTTCAGCCACCCAACTGCTGTCTGGATGAAGGTCACCCAGTATGCAAAAACCCAGCAGCAGGAAACGAGGTTTTTGTTATTTGCCGTCAATTCAACTTTGACTTATGGCTACCCAGTAAAAGAGAGTCTGGGTATGACCTATAAAGCTCTGTATGGCTCAAGTCCATGCTATTTGGTGGACCGTACCTCCCTCGATGAGCCAGCCCAGGCTCTGAGAGCATTAAGAGATGCCCTTCTCACAGTCCCATTGCAAGCAGGTTGGTGGGGAACATGAGAGCAGGCCTTCTCGGTGGCTGTCTCAAGACTCTGGAACTCTCTTCTCCTTCCTTGTTGCCCTTCCATCAGGAGGCTAAAGACTTTTTATTCTGACAATTGTTCTTCTAAATCATGAACTGCTTTAAGTCCCAGTTTTGGGGGGAAAGCGGGTTTTATATATATAGATAAAGATAAACAGCTGCTCTGTTCAGGTCTTGCAAAGGCTGAGGTTGGTTAAGGTTTCCTTGAGTGAATCAATCCACCATTAGGATAGTCTTCTTCGTTTTCTATTGTGTTCAACTGTACTAATCATTATCATCTTTTCCAGTGATTTATGTCAACTCCTGCGTTGTCCAACGTAAGACAGTCTCAGTTTAGTCACCTTTGTTTCTAGCAGTTCAGGCTTGAACTTCTCTAAGACCCATTTGTTTGTCTTTCTAGTTTTCTCCAGAAAATTAATCCCCCTGCAACACCCCCCCCCCCGCGCTATTTGGTGGTGAACATATTGTTTGCAGTGAGATAACAGCACATGTGGATCCTTGAGCAGCATCCGAAGCACATCCTGATTCAAGATGTGCCATGAATTTCTCTTTAAAATAATAATAATTAAAAAAAAAACAGTTTAAAACATGCTCATTAAAAATAGAAGAATGGCATCATCCATAGTCCTGCTCTAACTGTACAGAGGGGATTAATAGATAATGTGCTATTATTTATTTCTGTCTTGATAAACTAAAAGTCAAAGAGAGCCACATGCACAACTATTACAACTTGGGCTCCTGTACCTTCAATGGTTGGTAGAACAGGGAATTTGAGCAGGTGTTGCTTCTCCTGCCAGCAGGTAACAAACTGGATGCCAACTGGTCAGTGGCGGAGCTTGGATGTGTGGCGGAGGGGTGGGAGGGGCGGGGCTAGGGTGTGTGGGGGCGTGGCCACGGTGTGGGCATGGCCAGGGCGTGTGAGGGCGTGGCCACCAGCCCAGACGCCCCCAAAACATTGCCACCTGGGGCAAAGCGCCCCCCCACCGCCCCATTACTACACCACTGCAACTGCTCAGAAAAACAGGGGAGACTCAAGCCTTTCACAAACTGCTCTGCAGTCATTGGTACTAGATGACACTGCTGGTTATGACCCATAAAGCCTTGTGCAATTTGGGTCCAAACGATCTGAAAAACCCTCTCTCTCCATATTAACCCGGATGAGTTTTAACATCTTCAAAAGGGCTTTCTCTCAGTCCTACCACCATCACAAGTGCACCAGATGTGGACTCAGGAGAGAGACTTCTTGGCGGCTGCTCCCAAGCTGTGGAAATCTCATTTCCACACTACACTCCTATAGCGCGATTATTCCACTTTCAACATCCTATGGAATCCTGGGGTTTGCAGTTTAGGGAGGGGCCAGCCGGCCCCTCCCTAAACTGCAAACCCCAGGATTCCATAGGATGTTGAAAGTGGAATAATTGCGCTATAAGAGTGTAGTGCGGAAATGGCCTAAGATAGGCACAGTTCCCCCTCCCTGCTTTCTTTTTGCCAGCCAGCAAAGATCTTATTTAAACAGATCTTCAGCTGCTAACTGGCTGGGGTAGCAAAACAAATGTTGTTGTTGTTGTTGTTGTTAACTGCCATCAAGTCGACTTCAACTTAATGCAACCCTATGGAGAAGAGACCTCCAGTCACCTTATCCTCAATCGCCCTGCCCAGGTCTCACAAATTCAGGGACCCGTCTTCCTTGTTTGAGTCCATTCATCTGTAACACAGTTTTCCTCTTTTCCAGCTGCCTTCTACCTTACCAAGCATTATTGTCTTTTCTAGTGAGTCAGGACTTCTCATCATACGGCCAAAGTACAACAATCTTCGTTTAATCATTTTGGCTTCTAGGAAGAGTTCAGGCTTGATTTGCTCTAGAACCAATTTATCTGGGTTTTTTTAGGAGTCCACAGTATCGATATAATTCTTCTCCAACACCACATTTCAAAGGAGATGATTCTATCAGGGTTTTTTTTTTCACTGCCCACCTTTCACAACCATACACAGAAACTGGAAATGAGATGTCACGAGCAATCCTAACTTCAGTATTCAAGGATTAGTCTTTACGTTGGAGGATTTTGCGTGGTGCTTTCCCAGCTTCCAAATCCTCGTCTTCTCATTTCTTGACTGCAGTCCCCATTCTGATTAATGACTGAATCCAGTGGCGGAGCTTGGAGTGTGGGGAGGGGGCTGGGGCTACAGCACAAGGGGCACGGCCACTGTGCGTGGGAGCATGGCCAGGGCACATGGGGGTGTAGCTACAGGCCAAGACGCCCCAAAAACATTGCCGCCTGGGGCAAACTACCCGTCCACCCCCCTGCCCGAACTCACCTGATTGAATGAAAGTATGGAAAATCTTGAACTATATCAAAGTCTTCATCACTTGCTTTAAAATTACATCAATCGTCAGTGGGTCATTATTTTTGTTTTATTAACATTCAGCTGAAAACGTGCCTTTGCACTTTCTTCCTTGACTTTCTTCAGTAATTGTTCCAACTCTTTGCTGTTTTCTGCTAGTAGTATGGTGTCATCTGTATATCTTAAATTCCTTCCTTCCTCCAGTTTTCACAACTCATTTCTCCAAGTCTAATCCTGCTTTACATAACGATTATGTCCAGCATACAAGTGAAACAGATAGGGTGATAAAATGCAGCTTTTGACCCGCTTGCAAATAAGAAACAATTCTGTTTCTCTAGCAACAAATATGCTGATTGTTAATACGTAATAGGTTTGTATGTTTAATGCTTATAAATAGATTGCTATTAAAGGCTATTTATTATTTATTATTATTATTATTATTATTATTTATTTATTTTAGCTATTTTGTTTTAACATGCAGTGTAAGCTGCTCTGGCTTCATATGGGAGAAAAGTGGAATATTAAATAAATAAACAAACAAACACATATGCTTTGCCCTCTGCTAATCAGTTTGATTTTTAAGGGGAATAGATCACCACTGGAGCAGAAACAAGTCAAAAAGCTGATAACCCTAACTCTAGTTAACTACCTAGACGGAGGTTAAAAGGGGACATGATAGCCATGTTTAAATATTTGAAGGGATGTCATGTCGAGGAGCGAGTGGGCTTGTTTTCTGCTGCTCCAGAGACCAGGACAAGGAGCCATGGATTCAAGCTGCAGGAAAGGAGATTCCACTTGAACCTCAGGAAGAACTTCCTGATGGTCAGAACTGTCCGGCAGTGGAATCTGCTGCCTGGGACTGTGGTGGAGGTTTTAAAGCAAAGGCTGGATGGCCATCTGTTGGGAGTGCTTTGATGTAGGTTCCTGCATGGCAGGGGGTTGGATTGGATGGCCCCTGGGGTCTCTTCCAACTCTATGATTCTATTCCAGATATTTTCTGATTCAGGCTTTTATATGGACTTCAGAGATGTGTTGATATGGACCGCAATCAAGAAAGACTGCTGCCCATACCAAATGTTTGAAAGAAAGTCATTTGATATCAAATGTTTAAATATTTGAAGGAATGTCATATGCAGCATGGAACAGGCTTGTTTTCTGTTGCTCCAGAGACTACGACATGGAGCAATGGCTTCAAACAACAGAGAGAGAGATTCCATCTAAACATTAGGAAGAACTTCCTGATGGTAAGAGCAGTTCAACAGTGGAATATGCTCCCAAGGACTGTGGTCAAGTCTCCTTCTTTGGAGGTTTTTAAGCTGGTTGGATGGCCGTTTGCCGGGAATGCTTTGATGGTATATTCCTGAATGGCAGAATGGAGTTGGACTGGATGGCCTTGTAGCCTCTTCCGCCTCTATGATTCTAAGAAATCCAGTTATATTTCTGGGCCCAGCAGTAAAAGCCATGAGTTTGAACAAATACCTCAACAGTGAATTTGTCTGACATAATCAAATGCATTTAAACAAATATGACCAATTTCAATTTCCTTTTCCCACACTTGAAAAATTTCCCAGTAGCTGAGCTTCTGGTATTGTAGTGATGACAAAGCACACGTGAAACAAAAACACAAAGTAAATTTGCCTAGGACATATACACTAAGCAGAGTTACACCAAGATGTAAACTCCAGTTCAAGTGAGACACTTGCTCCCTCCCCCGGATCTTCCCCAAAACCAAAGCCATCAAGGACCACAAGTTCCTTTTTCTCAGTTTCTACAAGCACAGCTGTCACACATCAAGTGACCTCTTCTGTGCATTGCACTGTTAACACTAAAGCTAGCTGTTGGAACAGTGACATCAGACCCCACCTGGAAAACTGTGCCCAGTTCTGGCGACCGCAATTCAAGAAGGATATTGACAAGCTGGAACTTGTCCACAGGTTAAGAGGTGACTACAAGGCCTGCTTTCTAGGTTCTAGGTTTCTCCTTGTTTGAATTAATTACTATATATTGGCTTTCTTAGGCCATTTCTGCATTACACTGTTATAGTGCTATTATTCCACTTTCATCATCCTATGGAATCCTGGGGTTTGCAGTTTAGGGAGGGGCATCTTTGGCCTCAGTAAACTACAAACCCCAGAATTCCACAAGATGTTGAAAATGGAATAATAGCACTATCACAATGCAATGCGGACATGGCCTTATAGCAGTGGTTCTCAACCTGTGGGTCCCCAGATGTTTTGGACTTCAGCTCCCAGAAGCCCTGAGCATTGACCATAGTGGCTGGGGCTTCTGGGAGCTGAAGTCCACGAACATCTGGGGACCCACAGGTTGAGAACCATGGCCTTATAGTTTTGGATATTTGGCTGAGCTGGGTTCCAAATCTACCCATGCCGTATGAAGTGTTCTCAAATCTCAGGCCTGGCCCTGAGTCTCTGTTCTCTGATTCTCGGCGTGAGGAGAAATCTCAGGGTGAGGACACTGTCTTGAAAAAAAAGAAGTATGCCTGCCTGTTTTGTTTTTTTTCTTTTGTTAGGCTTGGGGGTTCTGTTTATTTGAATGTCATTGTCCCTGTAACTGTTGCTGATTATTAATGTATTGTGCTTAATGACATCCCAGGGGCTGCCCCTTATTAACATCTTTCCTGTATCACCAGAGGCCACTTGCTATACCATCACAAGGGGTCATCCTTAGGTCTAAGGACAGTCCTAGCGCGGCAACTCTAGCCACGAACTTCACAACGCAGGACAGGGTGGCCAACTGTGGTCCCCGGGGGTGGTCGGAGGGCCAGTTTCCTGCACTCTCTCTCACAGCCTCTGATGCCATTTCCGCACTCGCCTGTTATAGCGCGATGATTCCGCTTTCAACATCCTCTGGAATCCTGGGGTTTGCAGTTTCGGGAGGGGCCGGACGGAATCATCGCGCTATAACAGGCGAGTGCGGAAATGGCCTGTGTCTTGTACAATCATAAGATCTGTGGTTTGGTGAGGCAGTTTCTGGCTCAAAATGCTAAACTTTAGGGTTTGTTATCCTGTGCCCATACTCTCCAAAACTTTGCAGATGAAACTGGAACGCAGGTGGCCAAGCGACATCGGAGTGTGGTCAAGAGGGCAAAAGTGATGAACAAGGGAGGAAAACACAAGCTAGGAGCGGCTGCAGCAGTTTGGGTTTGCCTACTGGCAAAGGCGGGGTCTGTCTCCTCCCTTCATGCCCCCCCCCACTTTGACTTGAGTGAAAACTACTTTTGCACTTTGATCTAAGTTTGTACCAACTGAAATACACTGAGGATGAAAAAGAGGAGGAGGAGAGAGGCAATGGAGCATTTTAAAAACAGCTGCAAAAGCGAGGAGACAGAAGATTAACTGGGACTGGGATAAATCAGGGCAATTTGAGGATATGGGAGCATTCAAACTGGGGGCTTGCACGACTGAGCAGAGACTCCAACTTTGAACTCTAAGAATCTTAGGCCATTTCCACACTAGACTGTTATAGTGCTATTATTCCGCTTTCAACAATCTTTGAAGCCCCTCCTGAAACTGCAAACCCCAGGAGTCCATAGGATGTTGAAAGTGGAATAATAGCACTATAACAGTCTAGTGCAGAAACGGCCAAGTCTGAGGCGCAGGTTGGAAGAGGGGAAAAAAACCAGCCTAAATAAAGTTGGAACGGGATAGTCCCTAAATATCGTAATCGCGTGTGATTCTATACGATCTGGTCTCTACATCTGATAGACCGAAAGAGCAGTGGAGGGGATTGGTTTGCTTATATTTAGGGTCTGCCCTTTCCCTGGATGGGCGTGGCCATACTTGAGGCCCTCGCCACTCTCCTCCAGTAATTACACGCAATAGGCGGGACCAAAGAAGGCGAGCTTGATACACTATTCGTTCACATCAATGTCCTTTTTCTGAAGGGGCGGGCAAACTGCGAGGAAGTAGCCTCTGGGTAAGGACGAGGTGGGCGGGCTCTTCCTGCGATACCCAATCACGGGAGAGAGATTTGTTAAAGGGGTAAGCTGGTGCAGGGTGCGGAAAATAAGGAAGGAAAGCTTATGGAGGTGAGCGAGGAAGGGAGGCGAAATCCGTTTGGTTGCCAGTCGGTCCGTGCTTTTCTATAGATTCAGATATATTATAAATTGTACACTGTACTAACATTTATTTTGCGTATTAATAATTATGTATAAGTAGTTGATATTAATAAATAGTATTAATACAATTAATAAAAGCATTATATTAATGCTTTCTATTAATTATGTTTATAATTATATATAAAATATTGGAATTATAGCTATTTATAATTATACATAAAATCTCTGTATGTTATCTACAAGGAAAAGGTTGATCTGTGTGTATACCTTCTTATCTGTGGCGATTTCTGCACTAGACAGTTGTAGCGCAATTATTCCACTTTCAACATCCTATGTAATCCTGGGGTTTGCAGTTTAGGGAGGGGCCAGGCGTCTCCTCCCTAAACTGCAAACCCCAGGATTCCATAGGATGTTGAAAGTGGAATAATTGCGCTACAACAGTCTAGTGCAGAAATGGCCTGTGTGGAGACATAACACGTGCAACATATTTGTTTATAAATGTGTGCAGATGTTAAAAATAGTGTATTTGTGTGAGCCTATCTGCCACTGTAACTTATTTGATGCATTCTAACCAGACTGAAGAGCCATATCTTTTTTTAAACGTATGGGTTTATACTTAAATCAGGTTTCTGAGGCATACTGGCTGGCATTTCTCGACTAGAATTATTCCTTGGAAAGTGCAAAATATTAGAAATGTAATTTTGATAAGTAAAATGTAAGTGTGGACAGTGGAGTGAGCAGCTGCAGTTTATGACAAGACATCCACACCTGTCGTGTGTGAATGTATGCACCTTCAGGTCACCTGTTACTCGTAGCAACCCCATGAATTTCATAGGGTTTTCTTGGGCAAGGAATACTCAATAGGTGGTACAACAGAGAATTTTGTGTACAATAGAGAATTTTGTGTACAGTAGAGAATTTCGATAGACACAGCTTTTCATACAGACAGGACTAACAGAAATGTTTTTTTTCCATAGCAGTCCTTCACATTCTTTGATCCTCTAGACCATTGGTTTTTAACCTGGGGTCTGCAGAGCCCTCACAGGAGGTCCGTGATGCCCTATTGCTGGACAGTAATAAAGATGTGGCAACAGAGCAGGCAGTTGCTAAGGGAGCCGCTTCTCCACCTGCACACGTACACACACCCCACTGTGTGTCTGTCATGAAAGAGACACGGCAGCACTATGACCCTGGTGACCAGGTCTGAATCTCCACTCAGCCATAGAAACCCACTAGGCAACCTCAGGCAAGTCACATTCTCTCAGCTTCAGAGAAAGGCAAAGGCAACAAATCTTGCCAGGAAGACTTCCAAATTATGGCAACACAAAGGTGAACCTATCACAGTGTGTTTTTGGTTTTTTGCAAGATGTTTTCAGAGGGGGGTTGCCTTTCCCTTCCTCTGAGGCTGAGAGAATGTGATTTGCCCAAGGTCATCCAGGGTCTGAGTGGGGATTTGAATCCTAGTCTTCAGAAGCTTTTAATAAATAAATAAATATTTAAATGTAAATTCAAGTATTAACATCTTGAATTGAGTCTTGGGGGTCCCCAGCAACAAATTATTTTTACAGGGGGTCCCAGTAAAGAAAAGGTTAAGAACCATTGCTCTAGATGTTTTGGATTTCAGTTCCCAGAATCCTTGATCATAGGGTAAAATGACTGAAGCTTCTGGGAGCTGGAGTCCAAACAGCTGGAACACCAAAGATTTTGAACCATTGGTCTATGTATCTGTTAAAAATGCAGGATCTCTAGTCCTCTTCTACTGGATTGCCAATAGTGCAGTGATAAATTTCTGCAGGTGCTTGTGAATCCTTGCAGCCATGAATCTAAAAATTTATGCAATTTGTTTTGATTTGCATCAAGAAACCTGGACTAGGAGTTCTTGTTTCAACCAGGACTGGGTCTTTTCTAAAGCTAACAGATCTCATTGACCCAGTAAGAACAAAGCTATTGCCTGTACTTTGTATTACAAGAGGAGCAGTTCACAGCAATATATTGTTGCTGGAAGATCCATTCTCCATTCTGCACATTTTAGCACACTGTAGCTAAAAAATCCATACAAATTCATGGTAAGGTCAACATTGTAAACACTTTCAGAAAAAACTCCCAACTCCTGATATATGATTGGAAAACGTTTACTAAAATTAAGGACTGAAATTCATGGTGAGGTCACCATTCAAATATGCTTTAGAAAAGAAATCTAGCCCCACATGAAAAAGAAACTGTTTTTCACAGAGTCTTTTTATGCATATCCAACCTCCTTTCCTTCTTGTCCTCTGGTCTAGTTGGAAGGTGTTTTTGGCAGCATGGGCACTGGGAAGACAGTGAAGAAGGGCTCAAGAAACATAGACTTTCAGGGTCAGTTCATTGTTTATTGCAGTCACACTGCTGCAGTTGAGCTTTATCTAGAAAAGAATGTAATTCTACTCTACCTCATCCTGCTAAAACTCTGTGTGCCTGTGTACAGTAGGCAAGGTAAACAGCAGCTGCCTCCAGAATCCCTCCCTTGATGAGCATACGTAAACAGCAAATCGGGGGAAATCGGGAAAGCAGGTTAGCCTGCCTCACAGGTGACTTCTCAGCACATTAAAGAAAAAAAAAGCATGGCTGTATTAAGCTTGGCTATCAAAATGGAAAGCATAAGCAGAGTGGAAAAGGCCATCTTTGGATGCATTTTAAATGGAGCCTTCATGTGATCCCTAGAAGGTTCAACAGGCTTTTGCTTACAGTACTTATGCAAGGATAACCTGACCTGCTTGTTTCATTTCACAAGCCCATGTTGTCAGTTCTGAAGAAGGAGTGCGCTGAAACATGTTGAACTGCTGATTTTTTTTCCCTGTGTGTGTGTGTGTATACTGTAACATTCTTTCCATGTTATTTCTGCCTCTAGGACCACATTTTTTGTTAAAGACTTAATGGCCATGAACCCATCTGCTTTGTTAATTCAGGTAAATTTTAAAAAATTGTTCGAAGACATAGCCATGTTAAGTCTGGATCAGAATTTAAAAGCAATCTCATATCATCGTTGGAACTAGTTGAGAAAAAGAACTTGGTAACGTAAGCTTCATGCATCTGACAGAGTAGACTTAAGTCTATGAAAGCTCTCAGTTAGTTTCAAAGGTGCTACAAGACCCCTTTGCAAAAATTGTATATCATTGCTCTTTAATCTGAATTATAACTGAAACTAGATATCCAGTCATATTAATCTATTGAAACAGAAAGAGCAACACAAGTTTTATTTGACATAAGCTTTGGTAGGCTGCAGCCTGCTTCATTAGATGGGGCAAGTTTACTGGAATTGTCAATAACAGCAACTCACCAAAACTACAAGAGAGTCTTATTTAAGATCTGGAAATAATCTATAGGTTTACCCCAGCAGTGTGATGTATACCTTATGAAGTGGTTGCCTCTCTGTTTTCTAGGGAATCAAAAAGAGAAGACAAGACATATCATACTCAGATGATTTGTGGTTGGTTTCCTAACTGTCACTGTTCAGGTTGTGTCACAAGTACTCCAAAGTTCTCTCTAGGGAGACCCAGTTCTTTGTGAACTCACTGCATGGTATGGCAAGGGGCTTTCTGGCCCGGACTATTACTGTGGTTTCTCTTACTGTAAGTCTGTCTGCTGTTGCTGCCAAGTCTAATTCCTGCCGACACTTCTACCCACTCTTCCAAGCTGCCAAGAACATTGCTTTCAGGTACTGTATTTTATCTTGTCTGTTTTTCCCCTCCATTACACATAGATCAAGGAGAAGGTTTATTTATAGTCCATGATGCTAAAATAGCCTGATATTTTGTGGTGAGGCCTCATGAATATATGGGAATCACTGCAGAATCACCAGGACATCGATATAGATAGTCCACTCTGTTTAAACTGATGGAATTGGATTGAATATTTATAAGCCAAAACTTAATTTTATACATTTTAAATATAAGCATTCAGACTTCCCAGTAATCTTAACACCATTAAACTCCTCAGCCATAACATTCGAACAAAGGATCAAGTTTGCTTCTGAAGGAATAATTATATAAAGGTTGGAGTGGTAGGAGGAGGAAACTGCAACAAAATGTTACAGTTTATAATTTCTCCTTATAAGAAGTCTCCTGTTCATGATTTTCAACTAACTATTATCTACAACAGATTTCATTTTTTCCCCTCTTGCTGGTTTTCCATTGTTTTTTCAGTGGCATACATGATTATTGAGTGTATTGAATTCTCATGCAACTCTTTGGGAGGTGGGTTGGTCTCTTAGGTTTGAGATTTTAGTGCTTCTCCAACCTGTGAATTCCCCCAAGTTCTTTCATACTTCTCTCTCTTGTTTTGCAATGGCACTGCTTTGACTATAATCCTATCAGCCTTTATGACCTAAACTGGAGGGGACTGTATTCCCTGCATATCTTTTCTTTATATCTTCCTAAATCAGGGATAGGCGATCCAGGATCCTCCAAATCTTATAGAGTACAGTCCCTTCAGTCTTTGGCCATTGAATATGTCAACTAGGATTTACATCAATTCTGATCCCAAACATCTGGTGGGTAACAGATTGCTTACCTTGTGTTCTGTAGAAGGATTGGAAATGTACTCTTTAAAATTAGGAAGAAAATTGATACATCGTGGAGGAACAATCAGTGGAGGAAGACAGTGTAGGGTGTGACCCTCTCAAATGATTCAAATCTTTTGCTAAAATGCTTCATCCATCTTTTTCCCATTTCGCCAAAAGCATGAGAAAAATTCACTGTGCCACCATAGGTTACACACTCATGTGCTCATACATACCCACATGATACAGTGATATCCTCACCTTGCACAGTGTGGTGAACTATGCCTTGGTTGGCATCTCAAAATTTAGGGTGAAAAAGAACTTCCTGCCTTTCCATAACATTTCCTCCCTCCATTAGCCACATTTTTAAAAGTTGGTTATTCACTGTTGAAATTATATATGATGTGCTGGTGCTTTCTTGGATTGCTGACAGTGTATAGGTGAAAGAATTATTGCTTTTTCGGTCCTTTGTCCCATTCTGTATAGAGCAATGTTTTATCAAGTTTATTTTTCCTACATTTATCTTGTAGTCCCTCTTCAGAACACTGGTTTCACAGCAACACCATTAAAATGTCTACCTGTAAAGACTGGAAAGACAAGTTGCATAACAAAGCTCGCACCTCCCCATATCCAGGATCAAAAGTCGAACGCAGTGAAGTACCCAATGATAAAGTGGACTGGTCAGTTAACTGGGAAGACTACAGCCCTGTGGAATATACAGCCCGCTCTGTTCTGGCAGGGCCAGAGTGGGCAGATCCAGAAATTGGGTGAGCATTCTTGGTTGACTAGCACTGGAAAAATAAAATTATGCTGGGGAAAGTTGGAGGTGGTAGGAAGAAAGGACATATTACAATTGGATTGACTCTGTCAAAGAAGCCACAGCCCTAGGTTGGTTAATAACAGAGGCTATTTCCACACTAGACTGTTTTAGTGCTATTATTCCACTTTCAACATCCTATGGAATCCTGAGGTTTGAAGTTTAGGGAGCAGCTTTCAAGGCCCCTCCCCTAAACTGCAAACTCTAGGATTCCATAGGATGTTGAAAGCAGAATGATAGCACTATAATGGTCTAGTGCGGAAATGGCCAGAGTGTTTTTTCAGAGCTGTCTTTCATAGCATTGCCATAAGTTGAAGTCAGATCGATGGAACATAACAACACTAACAGTTTAAAAAAAAAAAAAAGGAAAGACTGTCTTTTGAGAATTAGATCCCACCTTGTTTGATTAAATGCAAATGGTGGGTTGAATCACAGGAAAATGATCAGAAGCAAGAAGTTTGCTTTGTCTTGGGGTAAGCCCTTTGTTTCAACACTAGATATTGGAACAATCAGAATCTTAGACAGATATAGTTATGGTCAGTAATGACTTCCATAATTATTGGTGAGAACACTCATTCTACAGCAGGCCCTCACACCAAATTAGAAGATCCATTTCCTAATCTGTCCAACAATGAAATTTCTGGACTGCCAAAAAGCACAAGATACAGTCTTTAAGAGGATGTGTATTAGGTTTGCCCAAACAAAAGATTGTTTTCAAGTGAAACTGTTCACTTGAAAAATAACTTCTACAATGTTAGTCTCTGCTGTGCTCTAGCAGCCAAGAGATCAATAAGATATTTGGGGGTTTTCACCATTTTGGTTGCGTTAAGCTGCCCTTGTAGCTAGCTTAGGTGACCAAGGAGAAAACCAAAGGCGAAGAAGGCCTTTATTGTACAAGGAGTAAGGTTAACAAGTACTTTCCTCTCCTGGTTTTCGTGTCTGCATGATGTAATTGCTAATCATCCCTTTGACTGCATGTGTCAGACAGGTCTCTGTAGGAAAAGTTATGCTTAATAGTGTAAACTGGCTGCCTTCCAGGCGATAATTTTTGCCAATTGTCGTACAGTATAATTAGTGTTAACTTACTTTGTAGCTACAGTTCTGAAATTTAAATGAAACCAAAGATTGGCATTGGTTGGTTTAGTAATATCTGCACATTATTCTGAGACATAGAATAATCAGAATTTTACTTGGCCTGTTTGAAATGAATCATCAAAATGAAGGTTGCAAACACCGCAGAGAATAGGATCAAAATTCAAAATGATCTTAACAGATTAGAGATCTGTGACAAAACTAACAAAATGAATTTGAACAGAGAGAAATGAAAGATAATACACTTGGGTAGAAAAAATGAAATGCACAGATATAAGATGGGTGATACCTGGCTTGACCACAGTACATGTGAAAGGGATCTAAGAGTCTTAGTAGACCATAAGCTGAACATGAGTGAGCAGTGTGATGTGGCAGCTAAAACAGCCAATACAATTGTAGGCTGCATCAGTAGCAGTACAGTGTCTAGGTCAAGGGAAGTAATAGCAGCACTTTATTCTGCTTTGGTCAGACCCCACCTGGAATACTATGTGCAGTTCTGGGCACCACAGTTCAGGAAAGATATTGACAAGCTAGAATGTGTCTAGATGAGGGCAACCAAAATGGTAAAAGGTCTGGAAGTAGCTTAGGGAGCTGGGTATGTTTAGCCTGGAGAAAGTTAAGAGCCACACAATAGCTATGCTTAAATATTTGAAGGGATGTCATATGGAAGATGGAGAAAGCTTGTTTTCTGCTGCTCCAGAGGTTAGGACACAGAGCAATGGCTTCAGTCTCCTGGAAAACAAATTCCATCTATACATTAGGAAGAATTTACTAATGGTAAGAGCAGTTTGGCAATAGAGTACGCTCCTTCAGATGTGGTGGAGTCTTGTTCTTTGGAAGTTTTTGAACAGGGACTGGACAGCCATCTGTCAGGAATGCTTTGATTGTGTATTCCTGCATGGCAGGGAGGTGGACTCTATGGCCTTTGTGGTCTCTTCCAGCTCTGTGATTCTATGATTCTTCTTCTGTCTCATACTCTGATCAGTGGATGCTTAGTGACCAAGATGGTGCCAAATGGATAGTGAGAGAGGCAACACCCTTAGGCCATTGTCTTGCACTAAAAGCTTTTAAAAGCAAGAGCAAGAGAATATATTTCTGCCTTTTGCTGCACAGGTGAGTCAGATGCAGGCATACTAGAAAACAGAACCCACCCCAATCTCTGCCTCAAACTCTGATGTTAAAAAGAAAGTCAGACATACCTGTTCTGACATGCAGGTACTTTGGCAAAGCTCAAGTGAGTAAACAGTACAATGTAAATAAGAGATGGAGCATCTTATGATTTGCTACATCCTCGCTAAAAGTTTTGCTAATGAATACACTGCCTGTACTAAGTTTAAAATACTCAATTTTTGTGTGTGTTTAATGGTGCACTCCTTCTATCATTCCAGTTGGAACGCTTATTCATTGCATTGTTATAAGAAACTTGGGTAGTTCCCAAGTAGGCAGAGATGGGGCTTGAGGGACCTGAAAGCTGCACTTGAACTAGTAAAAGCGCTGTAACAAAAAGCACCAGACATCTAGCAGTGCAGACTTCCCCTGGGTATCAAACAGATACCAGAAATTCAAAAACAGTCAGATATAAAAACTGGCAGTATAGTACTCCAAGGCATCTTCTGCAATAGTCATTTCCTCTGAAGGTGCAGCACTTCTGGCAAACAGCCACCTCCTCACATACCAGACACCACAGAAACTTTATCTACAAGTTGGCTCACATGCCAAGGCATCGAAACAGATCTCCAGAAGATAGCATGTAACTGTTAATAGTTGTCTCTGGGAACTGCATTTTGTGTAGACTAGGATTATGTGATCTGGTGGCATGGTTATGGCTATGTGGGATGACAGGAATTGATTTTTATTTATTTATTTATGTCTTCCATTCTATCCTGTCTTTCTTCCAATGAGCTTGAAACAGTGTATGTGGCTCCCCCACTCCCTGCTTTATCTTAACAGTTGCCTAGTGAAGTAGACCAGGCTGAGATAAATATTGATAGTGATTTTCAAGGCTCACTAGAATCAGGATCTCCACTTCAGTGCTCTGACAGCTATACAACACTGTCTCCCAAAGCTTTTAGAGCATGCAAGGTTTTCTATTCCAACATAGGAGAACTAAGGGCACAAGCACCAGTGTAGAACACATATGTGTAGAGGGAGAAATATGATTATTAGTTAAAAGAGTAGAGCAGGTACAAAGAAGATTACTGTAATGGATAAATTATGTGACAAATAGGGTTGAGCTGCCAAGTCCTGAACTTACTTGAAAGTAAGTCCATTTGAAGAAGAAGCATGTTTAGTACTGGGATTTTTGTGTACAATGTGAAATGTTTTCCTAATCTCTTTCAATATATTTTGATTTATTTTGTTTTGTTTTTGTAAAGGGCTGAAAACTTTTCTCCAAAGTTCAATGAAAAGGATGGGCAAGTGGAGAGGAAGAGCTTGAATGGTTCATATGTGGTAGAAAATGGAAGGCCCAGGTATGTGAGTGTGTAGAGGAGAAAGAGAGAAAGTCTTGATCTTGTGTTTAATTTATCCAAAGAGACTGGAATTACTGGGTTTTGTCTCCTTGGTCACATTGGATGTCCAAGGGCTATCTGAAAGTTTGCAAAATAAAATCTTTTCTGAAATTATTTCCTGTACCACCTTTATAAACTTTGTGGGTGTCATTCAATATTAAGTCTTTGTTCTGCTCAGTTGAAAATGTAAGGGGTTCCTTACAAGTGTGCCCTGAGACAAGACCTTTTAGCCTGTGATCCTAGAGCAGTGGGGAGATTAGCCTTTCAGAGCACTTTTTTCTGTAAGAAAACCACTACTTCTCTACATTCATTATGATTATTAGTATGATTTCTTCCCTTGTACAAGGATGAGGTTGAGATTACTAAGACTGAATGAAAGCCTGGCCTGTCATAAGCATCTACATGACACATCTTTTAAGTTTAAAACTGGTTGACATCCATGCAGATGGCTTGATTTCTCCGTGTGCCGCATGCAGCTGAATGTGCAGACTGAGAAGCAACATTTTGGGGAGATAAGATGATCTGATATGTGGTGATCAATCAGTGGCAGACATTTGATGTTGCCTTTTCTGTCTTCTGCACACGCAATAAACCAGTGAATCAGCCTCTAAGGATGTCCCTTCTAGCCTCCAGAACCTTACTGTTGTTTATACCACTTCTCAGTGAATGTAGAGCCTTTATAATGGCAGCTTTTTGATTTGATTTGAAAGGGATTCACATTTCAAAAGCAGTTTGCCAAATGATGTTTTGGCATGGATTTGAACAGCTGTTGTTCAGGACAGGAAAATCCAAAGCTTTCTTGGGCATATGGAAGTTTAGTGAGGTGGGTCTTTTGCATCCCAACCTTGCATTCATCCGTGCATTCATCCTTACATATTGCAGGAATCCTGTAGGCAGGACTGGAATAGTGGGTCGAGGTCTCTTAGGCCGCTGGGGACCAAATCATGCTGCAGATCCTCTTATAACTAGGTAAGTAATGTTGGACCAAACAGGATAGTCAACAAAGAAGAAGGATAAAAATGTATGTTTGTGTGTAAATGTTTGGTGCTTGATATGTGGAGTATTTAAAACAGGAATTGGAACCATGTAGTCTTCCAGAGGTTGTTAGGTGGCTACTCCCAGCACCTCTGCCCTGCATAAGCAATGGTGAGGAATGATGGAAGCTGCAGTTCAGCAACATTTGGAGAACAACATGATTCTTGGTTTTTTAAAAAATTCATGTTTCTAATTCTGTTCTAACATGACTTAAAAATGCAAAATCAAGAAGAAAAAGGTGTATTGGATTAAGTCCGTTGCATTACTTCTTTGCTGAGCAGACCAAATATTTTCCATGTTTGTTTCAAATCCACAACTCTGGGCGTGTGCAAGAATAATGTCAAACCATGGTTTGGTGTGGCTTGACTGATGAACCCTGCGCTCAAGCATTCAGTTCTTATACCTCCTGCCTCCAGTGCAGAGATTTATCTCTCACTTCCCATTTAGCTGTGAAGGAAGTGTGAGCAAATTTCTTTCAGCCTGGTAGCCAAGTTCAATTAGATTTCAGAGAAGTAACATGTTTTAGCTGAGTGCTCTTACTGATGGAGTTCAGGAGATATATTTCAACCTTTAGAATCTGGAGAAAGGCCCACATAGAATCTATCAAACCATGAAATGAGGAAATCATGGGGAAGAGGGTGTAGATATCCAGAGGATCCCCAGAGTGATGGATTCCCACCCGATCTCTAAAACCATGCATTTACACTTAGAGGCCAACTTTGGTAAACTGTGCACAAGGAACAGCAAAAGATGGCTTGCTGTTAAAACAAGGATGGATAGAAGGATGCAGCAGGAGACTGATTCATGCAAGCATGTGTCTGATAGCATGGGCACTGGTCAGTGTTACACTTGAACCTGAGCCTGGATCAAGAAGCATCTTTTTAAAAGAACTTCCTCCTCAGTATCTCATCTTCCTGAGTGTTTGGAGTTAAACTAAAGAACAAAATTTGTCCCCCCGCCTTTCCATTTTTTTGCAGGTGGAAGAGAGATGACAGTGGCAACAAACTGGATCACCCAGTGTCTGGCAAAAACATCTTACAGTTTATCGCAATCAAAAGGAAGGACTGTGGTGAATGGGCCATCCCAGGGGTAAGAAGAGGAACACTGACAGTTTTAAATTGCTTTTTCAAATGACTTAAATTGATTTTTAAACAGCACTACCATTCCAAAATGTATGCATTATTTCCAGAGAAGCTAACATAAAATTCAGCAATTGGCTATTAATTCATATATTGTGTATTAGGTTGTGAGTAGTGGTGGAAAAAAATGATGTCAGGACATCAGTTGTCAGATCTCATGTGATTTTTGAAAGTTTTAATAGCATTTGCTGGACAAAGGGAGTTGCCAGCACTCCCGCCACTGGCTCTTCTTCCAATGATAATTACAGCATATAACTTCCTTCTTCCAGGAGCTTCACCAGCTACCACTTTGTTTCCAGGCACAATTAAAAGTACAGGTTATCATTTATAAAGCCCTATGTGGCTTAGGTCCAGGTTATCTGAAAGTCTGTATCTCCCCATAGCAGCCTGCCTGAGGATTTTTTTTTAATCTTTGTGGGAGGGCTTTATCTCCATCCTACGACATAGGAGAAGGGTTTTTCAGTAGCTTCTCCTAGATGTCCTCCCAAGGGGGCTTGATTGGCCCCTTTTCTGCTCTGTTTTCACCTACTTATTTAAATAGGCCTTCAGCATGTAATTGGTTGGAGTAGAAGGATGTGCTGTGGGTATGCTGTTTTTTATATGTAATATGTATTTAATGTATGTTTAATTGCTTGTTTTAAATTAACTTTTTAAATGTATTGATTGATTGATGCTTTTAAAACTTTTGCACCATATACTGTTTCAGCTGTTCTAACTTACATTGCGAGCCACTTTAGATCTCATATTGGGAGAAACGTGGGATATATATTAAATAAATAAATAAACATCTCCTGCAAAGCTGCTCTGGGAAGGGTGCATGCAGGTAATTAGGACTTTCCCTAAAAGGATATATAACAAGTGACAATCTTTTTTTAGGGTATGATAGACCCAGGGGAGAAGTTATCTGCTGCACTAAAAAGAGAATTTAGTGAGGAGGCTCTGAACTCCTTACAGAAAACAGAGGCTGAGAAGAAAGAAATGGAGAAACAACTGAATAGACTTTTCAACCAGGAACATTTTGTGGTGGGCAGTCTTTTTTTTCTTCTCATATTATGGTGATCCAATTAAATATTGTATATAATGTTATATATATAATGTTCAGTGAAATTCTCTTCAGGTCCATGGGGAATGGTAATCATTTCTTATGCTCTGAGTGGTAGAAAGGATGGTAACATTTAACTGATTAATCAGTTTGATTAATAGACAAATACGTTGCTGATCATCAGATTTTACAGTCTCTCTGGTTTCATAGAAGGATATTTTAATTTCTTCTGAACAGAAGTACTATTAAAATGAAAGGTGCCAAACACCGTCTTTGGAGGCATTCTCCTTTTGTAGAAATGAGCAAGAATGCCTCTTCTGAGATGATACCTGATGTGATGCATCCTCTAGGAACATTTTTTTTAAAATTAAAATATTATTCAGTTAAGATTTCTTTACTCAGGTGAAGATAAATCTTGAACTTTGTCTTTTCATGTTGACTTTCAGGTATATAAGGGATATGTGGATGATCCTCGTAATACAGACAATGCTTGGATGGAGACAGAAGCAGTAAACTATCATGATGAATCTGGTATGTAATGGTGTTGGCTCCTTTGTTTAGACATGGATCCTATCATCATGGTATTAGAAGACTGTAAAGGTAGAGGGAGAAAATTATTTTTTTTAGCTTATATCTATAATTGACTTTCTTGCTTGCTGGAGATGGAGAAATGATAGAAATTTAAGAAACATGTGAACATCTGTTGCCACAGTTATTTTAAATGACACGATTCTGGAAATCATAAAAGCTGGCTAGACCGAAACCCAAAATATTTTCTGCAAACTCAGCAGTGATATTTATAATGGCATTAGGAGTAATATTGTGTGCACACAAAAAGTCACTTCCAGCTTTCTGTTAATGGCAAACATGTTGTGGAAAAGATTGATCAAAACAACTTTGGCATTCATGTGTTGCTTCATATTCTATGAAAAGATAGGGAGCTGCCTTAAACCAAGGTAGACCATTGGGTAACAGTTCTGCCTACACTGCAGAGCACATGCTGTATCACTCAGCTGTTGTCTTGAACGATTGGCCTTCTCTTGTGTTCAAGCTTAATTCCTCAGGGGTAAGATGTGGTTTAGAGGTCTGAGAGCTGGACTATAAACCTGGAGACCTGCATTCAATCCCTCTCCTACCCATGAAAACCCACTGTGTGACCTTGGCCACGTCACATTCTCTCAGCCCTAGAAAACCCTGTGATAGTTGCCATAAGTCAGAAATTACTTGAGGGCACACACCACCAACAACAAGAAGTCAGGCTAGAGAGCAAGCATGGTGTACTGGTTTGAACATTGAACCTTGTTCAAAGAGACACTGGTTTGAATCCCTGCATGACCGTGGAAGCCCACTGGGTGACCTTGGGCATATTACATTCTCTCAGCCTTAGAGGAAGGCAGTGGCAAACTGCCTTCTTCTTCTTGCTAAGAAAGCCCTATGACCCCTATGAGGAGGTCACCATGAGTCAGACGTGGCTTGAAGACACATAGGGTGTGTTTTGTAAAAAATTAAAAACAGGTGCACAACTTTTTTTGATCCAAAAAGCTAAATTTGGTGAACAATATGAGTGTATGAGTATGAGTACCAGTATGAGAATTTCTACCATAAACAGTGTTGAATGAGAAAGAAAAGCACTGGCAGGCTATGTGTTTTGCAGTAGAAGCTAAGATGGTGTAGAAGAGAAGGGGATAAAAAGATCTGGAATTCAAAACAATACCTTTATCAGTCTCTCTCTCTCTCTCAGTCTTTCTTTTTCTTTCTGCCCATAACAGGTGAAGTAATGAATAAGTTACACCTTGAAGCAGGAGATGATGCTGGGAAAGTAAAATGGGTTGACATCAGTGAAAAGCTTAAGCTGTATGCCAGTCACTCTGACTTTGTCAGGATTGTAGCAGAGAGAAGAGGAGCTCATTGGAAGGAAGATCCTTAACTTTATTGGCCACAATGAGATCAAAGCATCAACAAAAGCTTGAAGATGTCTAATGGAATTTTAGATGTGGAGTGAGGCGTTCATGCTATTTTGAGGGATACGTAATTGACCAGTGAAGCTAAGTCCCTTGAGTTCAATGGGAGAGACTTAAAATTATGTTTACCCCTTCCACTGAAATCAATGGGGCTTTACAGCATACTCTCTCTTTTTAACAACAAACTCTACCACGCTATTAGATAACACACATTCTGCATCTATTACACCCTGGGAGAAATACACATGCAAGGGTACTTTTGTTGAGATTCAAGAAGCATTTTACAGCTGTGTTTACATTACATTTACAGCTGCAAATGTATCCCTGGTTCTTAGAGTCTGGAATTACTTTGTTCTTTACATGCTTCTAAAGGGGAAAAACTTTTGAGTACTGAAAAAGCTTTATAGTATGATTTATTTCTTTAAAACTACTGATATACTTCCTCCTCTGTTGCAACTACCAAATTGTTGAATGATATGCAAGTGACTGTGACTTCTGTTAAATAGTTAGAAGGCTCCTATCTTTTTCTTACTGATGGTGATCTAATATTGCAGAAATAATTCCCACATGTATATATTGTATGATGTAATCCCAAGACAGTAAAGCAACAGTCTTGTTCGTATGCACACTTGACTGGAAATAAACCCAACTGAACAGAGTGAGACTTATTTTTGAGTAAACATGTGCAGGGTTGCACTGTAGTCTTCTGGCTAGAATATGAATTTCATGTTCACCAGACAAACCAGCAACATGACACTGAGAACATCAGCAATCATCTTATTTTATCAGATTGATCCTATTCTTTGTGGAGATGGAGAAGAAATTCTAGCTAACAATTCAGAGAAAAATCTCGTGTAGATTTCAACCAAGAGCCCATAACCTGAAATGTAAAAGGAAACAAACTGGTTAAAATCATAATATGGAATAAAACAGTATGTTCATATTGACTAATACTAGCATACAGCCTGTGCACGCCGGGACTGAGCTTTTGCCACAATGTTGGCTCCTCTGAAGCCCTCTGATATGAGATATGGTATGAGTTATTTCAGTGATAGAAAGGAACCCAGAATCTCTAGTAAGCATGTTGCCCTCTGAACCCTAGTTGTAAGAGTTGTTTGAAACCACCAGCAATTTAAAAACCTGTTTTCAAGTTCCTATGATTTCTAGTACAAAATGATTTTAAATTTCCTTGAGCCACTCTGAAGGTTAGCTTTGTTTCTTTACTCTTCTTGGAATGTCTTCATGGTGTGGCATGTCTAAAGGTCCTTTTTCTCTCTCTCTAGCTATGCACTATCCTGGATGGTCACAGGTTGGTCAAATTTAGCAGAACATCATTAATAATGCAAATTTGATGTGCCAATAAATGTCTAGTGGTTAATTCACTGCAGTGATTTGTTTTTCTTGTTTGAACATAGGGTGAATCTCAATTTATGTCAGGATTGCATTCCTGAACTTGTGATGTAAATTGAGACAGATGTAAATAGGGAGAGCAAATATCCTAGGAAATCATAACAAAATTAGCAGCTTTATTCAACCTGCCACCAATTTTAAAGAGCTTTAAAGCATAAAATACCAGAAGATATCTTTTCTAGTTGTGAGTGCTGTTTAGTGATGACTGTTTGTTGTATCAATCAACATGTATTTTCTATAATACCTGGGTGATTTCATGGTTTGTGTGTTCTCTGATGAATAAATTGCACTGATACCACCACCATTCTGACACATCAAGACTATCTTCTGTGTATTTGGATTACTCTGATGGGCAAGGGAAAATTCCAGCAGCACCAACGTCCAGAAAATGTGGTTCTGTCCTTGACCTCTGATTTACTGGATAAATAAAAGCATAGAGCATTGTGAGATTACTTTCATTAATCTAACCTGCACTTGTTAAGAGGATACTTGCCAATTGTTCTGGAGGTGACTTTAGATCTCAAGGGATGCTGCTTTGTTGCTGCCAGTAAGAAGGATGACCAGGAAGTGGTGTGGCTTCTGTCCCCATTTGCCTCAGAATCACTTGAAACACCACCTTAAGGAAACATCTTAAGCAAGATGCACACCTGTGACCCTGACTTTACTTCATTTGCATGGTTTGGTTTTGTTACCTGCTGAAAAAAACAGTGGCTTTTGAAAGCGAGTACCTCCTGGAGTTCTTCTGATTTGTGTTTAGATGACCTGGGGTCTTCCTCAGGAGATCACTGCCAGAAATGAACAGTAGGGAACACGCAATAGCAGGTGGGCACATAGTACCTTCGGCAAGTTCACCAGAGAGATGGAACAATTTTAAGAGTTGTGAGACTATCCGTAACCTCCTGGGGACCTTTTGTACTCCTTTCTTGAGAGTCTTTACCTCACTGTGAGCATGCTGTCCATTCTCATGGCCAAATCATGTCAGTGCAATCTGCTAGGCCTTGAGATAGTTCCAGTTTCTCTCTTCTCCTTTCCCCCTTTGCTCAAACTGCTGCAAACTGAGCTCAAAGTGCAAAAGTAGTTTGTACTCAGTTAACTCAGCAACAGGGAGAGGAGAGGATGGGGTGGAATCTTGCCCTTCCCAGGGGGCTCAGGAAAAAGCAAACTGTGGCACCTTCTCCTAGCTTGTCTGTTCTTCCCCACTCATAACTCTGAGGTTGCTTGATCATATATGTCCCATTTTCTTCTGTTAAATATTGGAGGAAATGGTGTTATAGTGGTTTGAGTGTTGGACTGGGACTCTGGGAGATTGCCTTGGGCAAGTCATACTCTCTCAGCCCAAGAGAAAGGGAATAGCAAACCGCCTTTGAATAAATCTTGCCGGGGAAACATAAGGGTCATTTCTGCACTACAGTGTTAAAGTGCTGCTATTCCACTTTCAACCTCCTATGGAATCCTGGAGTTTGCAGTTTAGGGAGGGGTATTTAGAATTCTCAGCCAGAGAGCTCTTTGGCCTCAGGAAACTACAAGCCCTAGAATTCCATAGGATGTTGAAAGTGGAATAGCAGGACTTTAACACTGTAGTGTGGAAATGAGCTAGGATAGCCTCTGGAGAGGACATTACGATGAACAATAAAGGTGATATATCAGTTCCATGGGTATTCTGGGCTGCTAAGAAAGATGCACGGATCTTAGAAGAAATAGGCTTGAAATTTCCCTAGAGATGACTAAACTGAGGTTGCCATACTTTGGCCATATCATGAGACAGTGTGACTGACAGCATAAGACCATAATGCTGGGAAAAGTGGAAGCCAGTAGGAAAGAGAGAAAGGCCATTTCTGCCCTACACTGTTAAAACGCTATGATTCCACTTTCAACATCTTGTGGAATTCTGGCGTTTGTCGTTTCCTGAGGCCCAAGAGCTCTCCAGCCGAGACTCCTAAAGGGCTCTTCTCCTTAAACTGCAAACCCCAGGATTCCATGGGAGGTTGGAAGTGGAATGATAGCGCTATAACAGTGTGGTGCGGAAATGGCCACCCAGTGCACTGCAGGTAGATTGATTTAAGCAAGCGAACCATACCTGCCCTGAGTTTGCAAGACCTGCGCAGGGCTGATGTGACAACCTCTTGGAGCCCTCTCATGCCTGGGGTCTCCCTGGGTGGAAGCCCACTTGATGGCAAAGAACAAGCCACAACCCTGGCCCATCGGGGTAGGAAACCGTCCTCTACACTAGACCACTTGAGAAGCACACTTCCGCACTAGACTGTTATAGCGCTATGATTCCACTTTCAACATTCTATGGAATCCTGGGGTTTGCAGTTCCATAGGAGGTTGAAAGTGGAATCATCGCGCTATAAGGGTGTTGTGCAGAAATGGCCAAGGTGTGGAAAGGGCACAGTCCCCTCGGAGAGCTACGGTTTTCCGGCGGGCCCCTCCCTAAACGGCAAACCCTAGCATTCCATAGGATGTTGAAAGTGGAATCATAGCGCTATAAAAGTCTAGTGCGGAGACGGCTAAGGAGGCTCAACCCGGCTCACAGCATCCATGCTCCTCGGCTCCTTCCGAAAGGAGAGCAGCGCCTTCTCGCCGCCCAAGCTGCAACACGAGCCTCCTCCTGAGGCGAAAGGTGTCGCCCCATGGCGCCAAAGAAAAGTTAGTCAAAGATTATTTGGCTGGGGAATCCGCGGCCGAAAACTTTCCCACAGCAGCACAGCCATTTCCCCCTCCGCACCCCTCCGCTTCGTCTCCCAGCCCCCTTTTTCCCGCCCCACCATATTAAAAACACACACGCCACCTCCAGCGCTGTCAGGCGGGAGAAGCGGCCGCCGCCGCCGCGTAGGCGAACCCCCTCAGTCCGCCTTGAGGTGCGCCTATTATGTCTGAAGCGCCAGAGGCCGCGAAGGAGGAAATCAACTCGGCCGTCCTTTTCGCTCCTTCTCTTTTCCCGCCTCCCTCCCCAGCCGGGCGAGACGAGCGCCCGGGCCTGCCTCCCCTGGTGTGACGGGACTTCGAAGCTGGTCGCCGCCGCCGCCGCCGCCGCCGGCGCTTTTGGCCCTCGACGAGTGGAGCCGAGCGGAGCGGCTGCTGAGGAGAAAGGCGGCGGAGCGAGGCGAGGGAGAAGCTGGGCCGCCTCAGCCGCGCGGAAGAGTTCGGGGGGCGCCGTGTGGGTAAAACTTGATGGGTCTGAGAGGAAACTTGGGCGGGGGTGTTACCTGCCTCAGTAAAAAGCGCTCCCCAAGAGGGAGAGAGGCAGAGAAAGGGGAATTCCAAAATAATCGGGGGAGTCGGGGGGGAAATGTTTTAAGAAAGGAGGTGGAAACATGTCGATGTTCTTGTTCCAAAAGTGGGGCGTTATTGGGGTTTGAGCCTTTGGGGCGGTCTCTTTTCTTCTTCAGACGCGGATTTGCTTTGGAGCTGCGCTTCCTGCATCATCATCATCATCATCATCATCATCATCATCATCTCTTGGGATGTTTGTTTAAAAAATAAGAGAGAGTTGGGAGGAGAGGAGGAACCTAGTAGCAGCTTTAAGACTAGCTTTTAAAAATTAGCTATATTGTGGTGTAAGCCACTTTGAGTCCAAGTGGGAGAAGAGTGGGCTATAAATTAAATAAATAAATAAAACAGCTGGACTGTTTTAGCCTGAGCTTGTATGGATTTCATGGATGCTTGCTGTCCTTTATATCTGTCTCCTTCCCTCCCTCCCTTTTTTCTGCTTCTGCATGAGAGGGGACTTGTTTTGAGTTTAACTCTGATAGAATAACTCTTATGTTCTTAAGCTGACCTCTTTCCATCTCCCCTGGGTGCCAAATCTGCTTTAATACAGCCTGCCAAAAGTGGGGATCTGCATTAGGTCTCTCTTGGCTCAGTTCTCTTGCTTTTTGGCAGATGCATTTGCTTTCTGTGAATCTCTCTCTCTCTCTCTGTTTTAAGGGAAACACGTGAGCGTCTTAGAAAACTTTTCTTGCAGTTGTAAACCCAAAACGACATCACCGGTGACTTACCAGCTCAGTTACTTCTTGTAATCTGAGGTTTTGAACCTGGACATTTAAGTCCTTTTAACTCATTTTGGCTATGAGCTCCTAGCATTTGAGTAGAAAGGAGGATCCTGGTGACTGGGTAGGAAGATAATTTTAAAACAGCTCTAAGTGTTCTCTGCCAATTTGTTTTTCTGTACAAGAAGACACCTAATTATGTGAGTAATGGATTTAAAAATATACATTTTCTGTAGTGTTTATTTTTTAAAAAGGAAATCATTTTTACACTTATAAAAAATTAGAAGACGTCAATTTTTAATGATTTGAATAGATGATAAATTTGAACCAGCCCTAGAGAATTTGACAGTACTTTACAGAAGCCTTAACTAAGATGGTTTGTGAGTTTTTCCATCAATGCCATTATCCATGTTTTGGTCTTCCAGTGATGAAGAGGTAGTTGGCACTCAGATAGCAGTTTGTCCTGCCAAGAGTCTAGCCTTTAAAGGGAGATAGAACAGCTTATCTACCTGGAGGTAACAAGTTAAAGGAGAAAAATATAGGTGGCTTTGTCAAAAACTCAACACAGTGATTTAGTTGTGTGGTGGCTGTGTATTCTCAAATGCTGAAAAGAGGAAATGCTTGATAGAGAATGGAATAACCTGTTATTAACATATCTTAACAATATTACTGCAGTAAAGTATCCTGAAACCACTGTTAAAACCACTGGCCTGTGGTTCAGGAAAGTTGCCCTTAATGTGCATTTAAACACTAGGATCTCATGATGGGAATAGTCCAGCAAATCATTCATTTTTAGAGTTCAGAAACGTTGCTTTCTTGAATTCACGATTCCCAGAATCCACCAGCCGCATGGCCATTGGCCATGATGCTGTGAGGTATGGGAAATTGTCATCCAAAATGTAACACTTTCATTCACAGAAGATGCGGTAGACTTTATTCAAGGAAGGATCTTCCTGAGACTTGTTTCTCCATGTTCTGCTATTTCTGGATTGTATTACTAGATAGCATGGGTTTATCTGGTGCTGGTATAAGTATGCAGTATAAGTGAATATGAGTCAGATGTAGAACACAGACATTGTCAAGTCACACAGTTCACAAATGCACATGCTGTGCTAATACAGTATCACTCAAGGCATTCTGTTCATCTAGACTGGGCACTCATCCAGTTCCCTGTGGCGCCATCCAGTTCAAAAGTCTTGTTTGTAAATTAATACAGCAATACAGCTGGTGTTGAAACAGTCTGAGGTTGTGTTAAAACATGTTCTCATTTCTTTGTGTATCATTGATTCCCCGGCTAGACATTACCCTTAGCTGCTATTCTATAAAATATCTCATTTAGTCACAATGCGTTTATCTTAGTGGCTGCCACTTCTCACCAGAATGGTTGTCTGGATTGGAACCCAAAGTGTCAAGCATTACAGGAATTTGAAGTCTATAGGAAAGTGGCTGGCTGGCCTATGATTATATAAGAGCTTCTGTTTTTGCCACATGTGAGTTGAGCATCAAAAACCCACAGAAACAAAAATAAAACAAGAACTGCTTTAGAAGAATTGTGTGGTAAAGATGAAAAGGACTTAAACTTCTGCCTCAGCGAATGTGGGCTTTTTGTGCTGCTTTTCATTTCAGTGCTGCCTGACAATTCCAGAAATCTTCCAATGGCAAGAAAAATGAAGTTGTTATACTTTGGAGTGCCAGTGCTGATTAGCCTGCTGTTCTTTTTCTGGATCCCATCATCAATGGGTTGCAATAAGGCTCTGTGTGCTAGTGATGTCAGCAAATGCTTAATACAGGTATGAAAGCAAGTTTTTGTCTTTTCTATGAATGAATTATATATATCTATATCTATGAATGGATTATATATAGATATATAGATATAGATATACAGATATATATATCCCACAGTTTGGCTTGCAATTATAGCACACCTTTATATTAGTAAACAATAAATATGAAATAAGATTTTTTTTAAAAAATGAAATTTACATGGATATTTTCTGTTGAATTGTTTGGGAACCTTTGTTTTGTGTTTACTTTATGTCAATTTTGATTCATTTTTGTCAAGCCATTCATAAAATCAGAACCTTGCAGTATATGATTGTTGAGTCAAACTCATTAATCTGATAAATGAGCAGCTCTCTAAGGTACTTATTGTTCATTTGAAACATCATTCTTTTCCCTAAAATATAAGCTTGTCAGGAATGTGTGTGTTCTGTTCTCTCATACAGTAGGCTTGTAGAGTTCTGTAGATAAAGATCTCTGGGATAAATGTCTATAGGAAACTGAATGTGATATCAAAGGTTCTTAAAAAATATTTATTCTCTCCGTCCCGCCACTGTCGCAAGCACAGTTGGTGGGGATGTGAGAGGGCCCTCTTGGTGGCTGCTTCTGGACTCTGCAACACCTTTCCCAGGAAGGGACTAGGAGGTGCTGTATTGTTATAACTAACCTTTTTCCATAGCTTTTTATCTTTTTTAAATTGATTTTATTCTTTTAACTTGAAGTTTAAATTAGAATCATAGAATCATAGAAATGTAGAGTTGGAAGAGACCGCAAGGGCCATCCAGTCCAACTCCCTGCCATGCAGGAAAACCCTCAAAGCACTCCCAACAAGTGGCCATCCAACCTCCGCTTAAAAACCTCCAACGAAGGAGACTCCACCACACTATGTGGCAGCACATTCCACTGCCGGACAGCCCTGACTGTCAGGAAATTCCTCCTGAGGTTCAGGCGGAATCTCCCCTCCTGCAGCTTGCATCCATTGCTCCTTGTCCTGGTCTCAAGAGCAGGAGAAAACAAGCCCACTCCCTCCTCGACATGACATCCCTTCAAATATTTAAACATGGCTATCATGTCCCCTCTCAACCTTCTCTTCTGCAGACTAAACATACCCAGCTCTCTAAGTCTGTCCTCATAGTTTTATTTAGTAGTTTAATTCTATTTTAGTGTTTATTTTTTGTGTGTTTATTTTTTGTGTGTTTATTTAGTGTTTATTTTTTGCGTGTTTTTAATTGTGTTGTTCTTTTAAATTGTGAGCTGCTTTGAATCCCAATTTTGGGGAAAAAGTGGGATACAAATAAATATAATAATAATATACATATGTATTTCTGAACTAAAAATGGGAATATCACCGTAGTTATGTCATAATTGTTTCCTTAATAAAAGCTTTTGCAAAATTGCTGTTCCAACTGAATGATGGTATGCTAGCTATATATAATGTAAAATTATACACCATAGCTACTGTGGAAAGCCAGCAAGGTGCAGTGGTTTGAGCATTTGACTATGGAAAACAGGATTCAAATCTCTGCTTAGCCATGGAAACCCACTGGGTGACCTCAGACAAGTCACAGTCTCTCAGCCTAGAGGGAGGCAAAGGCAGATTCTCGCTGAACAAATTTTGCTAAGAAAACCCCATAATAGGGTTGCCTTAGGTCACCATATATCAGAAGCAATTTGAAGGCAGACAACAACATTATGTCTTACTTCCATGCGAGTTTTCTTAATATTGAT
Organism: Iguana delicatissima; assembly: GCA_948472985.1. Classification (NCBI taxonomy): domain Eukaryota; kingdom Metazoa; phylum Chordata; class Lepidosauria; order Squamata; family Iguanidae; genus Iguana; species Iguana delicatissima. The sequence goes on from CAOKZL010002054.1 coordinate 190,265, forward strand.
GCCATGACTAAAGTTGTTTATATAGACACTCTGTGCATAATATTTTTAAAAATCTGCCAAAGAGATCTAAGTTTGTGAGTCAATATTAAAAATTCTGTAGTACACATGAATTATGCATAACCCCAAACTGTTGTGATTTGGCAGGAACAGTCCTTCCTTCCCAGAACTCTAGTCTCCTTCACCAAAGCATACTTTGCTGCTGTCCCTGTTAGGTAGGGACAGTCTCAATTAACCCTCTATCATCCACTTTTCAGCTACTTTTAAAATTTCTGTCTCCTCATCCCACTTTCCATCTTTGTCTTCAGCTTACTTTAGTTGCTGTTAACTGAGTTCAAGGTGCAAAAGTACTTTACACTCAGAAAACTCAACAGGAGGGATCGGAGTGCTGCGGCCAATCCTAGCTTGTATGTCCTTCCTCATTAGTAATATTTGACATCTTTATTACACTGTGATGTTGCTAGGCCCCACATATCCCAGTTTTTATCTGTGCAATGTAATAATGGAGCAATGCAGTGCTGGGAAAGGATGCAGAGATAACAGAGGGAGATGACTATCAAAGAAGCAGTGAAGCAGGCAGTGAGCCAAAGCTGAATAATCTGGAGATATTTGGAGTTAATTCTGAGGCAGCTAGAATTTTTTGCAAGGCAAGGGGAGGACAGGAGGAAAGCTAAAGCCCTTAGGAAAATAAATGTTCTGTATACCTGACACTGGAGAGCTATCATGGTGTAGCGGTTTGAATGTTGCACTACATCCCTGGAGGCCAGGGCCATTTCCACACCCCACTGTTATAGTGTTGTTATTTCACTTTCAGCATTGTATGGAATCCTGGGGTTTGCAGTTTAGGGAAGGGCCTTTAGAATTCTCAGCCAGAGAGCTCTTTGGCTTCAGTAAACTACAAACCTCAGAATTCCACAGGATATTGAAAGTGGAATAATAGCACTATATCAGTGTAGTGTGGAAATGGCCCAGGGCTTGAATTCCCGCTTGGCCATGAAAATCCACTGGGTGACTTTGAGCAAGTCACTTTCTCTTAGCCTCAGAGAAGGACAAAGGCCAAACCCCTTCTGAACAAATCTTGCAAGAAAACCCTTTGATATGTTCACCATAAATCAGAAGCAACTTGAAATTACACAACAACAACAAGCTGATTTGAGGACCTAAATACCATAAAGGCACCAAATCCCATATAATCTTGGAAGCTAAGAATGGTCAACCCTGGTTAGTACTTGGATGAGGGACCACCAACAAATACCATGTAGGTGAGATTTTAGAGGAAGGAACTGGCAAAACTACCTCTGAGGATTCCTTGCCTAAGAAAAGCCCATGAAATTCATGGGGTTACTATAAGTTGAAATATGACTTGTAGCCACATGCACACAAACATACTCGTTACTGTACTATGGTCTGTTGATGCAGAATCGTAGAAAATAAACTGTTCTTACCAACAGGTTTTTAAAAATGTAGTTCATTAAAACTTGGATTTGAAATGTAGCATCTGTACAGGGACATGGCTTGGGTGGAACGGAGTGAGAAAATATCAGGTATGACCTAGACAAAGAAGAACACTCAGAAAGTCCGCTGTATGTATGTGTTCATGCTTTTCATTTTTTATTTAATTTTAAGACTAATTTGCTAAACTATAAGTTCTTGATCAGTCCTACATCAAGGCTTACTTTGTGGCACTGAGGATTAAGGGGAAAAACGTCATGGCTGCAATATGTTTGTCTTTTTACTAATGTTTAGTAAGAGGTTCCAAAAATAGTTCAGGAATTTCCATGTTGACTACAATATATATAGCTTTCTAAATTTATGACAGAAAACATCTGTTTTGAAGTGGAGTTTGCCCTCTTTACTTTTCATCTTGGCTAGAATGAACTTCAGTTTGTTCACTGAAGCCTTATAGTTGATCTAAAGCACAAATTTACTGCCTCACCTTGTTCTGTTTGGAAATTAAAAATAGAACTAAGTGTCATCAGGGGTTCCAATAGCTCCTTCCAGTTTCTTGTAGGAGTTTGGAAGCTTAGAAAGCAAGGTGTTTTTACAAGCAAGGCAGAAGGATACAGTGGCTAGTTAAACTGCTGCATTTGAAGAGTCTGCTATAATGAACATAGAGGTGACCAGGACATAAACAATTTGTATAGCAGGATTGTTGCTTTGAAATAAAAGCCATCTTGAATCCCCCCCCCGAAAACTAGTCATATTTAAGTCTCATTAAACTTAAGAGTCCTTAAGTTACTCGTGTCAAACTTGTTCAATTGATTTTAATAGGCAGTGGGAGCTAGTGCCTTCCATTATATGTTTCAACAGGGATGAATGTACATTTAGGCAGGAAAAATGAGATGCACAAATGTAAAATGGATGACGCTTGACAGCAATGCATGTGAAAAGGAGTTAGCAGTTTTAGTAAACCACAAGCTAAACATGAGTCAACAGTGTGATGTGGCAGCCAAGAAAGCCAGTGCAGTTCTGGGCTGAGTGTAGATTGAAGGAAGGAATAGTACCAGTCTATTGTGGTTTGGTCAAAAGTCACCAGGAATACTGGGTACCACGGTAAGAGAAAGTTGTTGACAAGCTGGAATGTGTCCAGTGTGGTAAAAGATCTGGAAATAAAGCTGTATGAGAACTGGCACTTGCAGCTGCCTTGAAAAGTGGTGAACTCTTCCTACATGGAGGTCTTTAAACAGAAGTGGAATGGCCATTTCTCAGGAGTGCTTTAGCTGTGTTATTCCTGCATGGCAGGGGGTTTTCTGGGTGACCCTTGGAGTCCATTCTAACTCTCTGGTTCTTTTTTATTGGACACTGGTTTGTATCTTTAGTCTGAACTCCAATGGAAGTATCCATGGTGCTGAACCCATTTTGGGCACATAGTTCAGGACCTTGGATATTGCTTTTAAAATCTAGACTAAAATCCAGAACAAATTCCCTAGCCCACCAAAGTGGTGGCCACCAGTTATCACTGTGAGTGAGGCAGTTGTGACTAGCTTTTCTGTTGATTGAAGCTGGTAATTGCTATGTATAAATATAGCAAAATCTTGAATTTGGGATATAGAGAAAAGAAGCAGGAGGGGCGGGGGGAGATTAATCAAATGCGTGGCAGTGAAAATTTTTATTTTTGCTTACAGAAGTAGAACAGATTGCATGAGTTGCACTGATTTCTACAGAATGCAGAAGGGTGGTCCACATAAACATTTATTTTATCAGCTGTGTAACGGATATGAATGGGATTAACAGTTTGTTGTCTTAAGACATGTTTGTTTTGTAGTGTTTTCCTGCATGACTCTCTTTACTACCCATTAGTCATGTTTTTCCCGAAAATTCTTGGCAAGCTGTACTATAACCAATGGATGTCCTGTGTGTATTAGAGTAGAAAGTCCTGAGTAATAACTTTGAATGCAACCAAACTTACTTAAAATGGATGAATTGATAGTAACTCAATTCATAATGCAACTAACCAGTAATGCATTGCCATTTTATAGCACATGGTTATGAAGTCAAAAAGTTGTATTATCTGCTTTATCACTATTCACTTTGCAATGTGCAATTAAAAATAACTCCTTTAATCAACAGGTTGTTTAATAGCATTGTGGTAGTCCTTACAATTTCATACAGAAAAAAAACAAGCCAGCACATGTTTTGATAGCATCATAGACAAACTGAGCAATTCAAGGGCTACATTCAATGCAGTCCCATCTATATTTTGAAAAAGAGTACTCTGTTTACCCCAGTGGGCAAGAGGGTATAATCAAAAACAACCTAAGGGTGTTCGTAGGTGAATTAAATTCAGAAAATTATTTCTAGTTCAAAGAAGTAAAGGCAATGATGTCTTTTATTAAAGATGAAACATACTACATTAGAAACATCAAAGAAAATTAGCATGTGGAAGAGAATGAGTGCAAAATAACATTGTATACAGGAATGAAATGTGAAACTTATAGTAATTGCAAAGAAAATATGCAACATAACCAAAGATCACAATGAACAATTGTTATTACATTCAAAGATTATGCCATGCAGAACAGAGGATAGTTTCATTCTTGTTGAAGCTTCCTAAATGAATGCAACCCAGAATAAATGATCTACAAATTAAATATCCATGGCATATAAAATTGTGGCAAGCAAAATTAGCAGTAGTTTGGATTGTTACTAAACTCCACCTAAATTCCCACCAGTCCAAACTAGTTAAATGGCACTCTTTAAGTTCCCAGGTGTCTAGTAAAGCAAGCTGCAAATCAAATGAAACTATTAAAATATTGCATAAAAATAATTTGGGTATAATACAATATAAATGTTAGTTTAGACATTATAAGTTGCTCTTCAGCATTCCAGTATCTGGGATTTTGTTGACTTGCATTCCTCTACATATCTCACTAATTCTCGATAATTCAGTTTTTTGCTAGACTCAATTAATCCATACTTTATATGAGATTAGATTTATATTTTCCCAATTATTTGCAATAATTAGTTTTCTTATTATCAACAAATTAAATATTGTTGATGTATTTTGGATGTATCAGTATGGAAAAGTTCAGTAGGATTGTTTTTGAATGAAAATAAAATCACCTTGTGATATATGCCTTTTTGAAGAAAAGCCTTCCCACAAAACTGATATTGTTAGGCGTAACCACACTTAAAGCAGATTATAGGCTGGTTTCATCCCAGACTTCAAAAGCATGCACAATAATAATTTCCCTAAATTTTATTAATACTTAGTGGTGTCAGATACCAACAATAAATTAACTTGTAGTAATTTTCATTTAAATTGAGATGTATTTAATTTGCCATCCTTCTTACAAATATTAGCTCTCATTCTACTTTGCTTATTTCTGATAATATCAATGTCTCCCAACATGTTTCATAATAATCTCCTTTTATTAAATCTTGGCCCAATATAAAGCAGTACAACTTTCATAACAAGCCCTGAAGGCTTTTCACTTTTAACACCACACTTCAAAATGAACTGTGTTCTCAGTAGACTACATCATACTCTATTGTATATGTAATATTTAATCTGCATAATTAGAACCAAGGTAGCTGTTCTAGTTCCATTCTCTCTCTTTTTTTTAGAACATCCCATCATATGCATTTTTTCATGCAGTAACAAGTCCCAGTATGTTGTAATTTCATGTGATACCCTTGAAGAATTCTCACCAACAGTAGATCAGCTACCATTAAAAAGAAAGGAAGTTAAAAGGAAAATGTCTGGGCAAAATAACTGATTTTTCATCTTTCATTTCTTTGCTTTCTTTTTTAATTATAAGATATCTATCGGTGTCCAAGATAGTTTAACAGACAGCAATTTGACTAGGACTAGTGTTACATTAGGATTCTGGAAGACTAGAGTTTATGTGTATCCTCTCTCAGCCATGGAAACCCACTGAGTGACACACTCTCTCAGCTTCAGATGAAGGCCATGGCAAACTCCCTCTGAACAAATCTGTTCAAGAAAACCCACAGATGGGTTTTGCCAGAAGTTGGAAATGACTTGAAGCCATACAACAATAAACACATAAGCAGTTCAGTGCCAAAAAACTCATGGTGACATGTGCTGCTGTAACTCCCATGTATTTTTTTTTTAATTGTTGCAGATGAAGATATCCAGTACCATGTTACACAGTGACTCCCCCATCCCATATGCGACCACAACTTGATGGCAATGGGTTGTACCCACAATGGCCAATCAGTGACTAATGAGCTCCTAGGACTTGCTGAAGGTCTGTGAGAATGAAGGCTGTTCCATTTTCCTGGCTGTACACCTGCAGCCAGATGGTGCCTGAATGCCACTGCTCTCAGTTACTGATTTGCCAGTGGGATGTACTCTGGATCCATCAAGGAGATCCATATCTGCCAGCAATACTGTTGGATCTTCTCTAACATTATGAAGCATAGTCTACATTATTATAATTTTCAGCTTCAGCACATAGGGTAATATTTTAAATGTTGGAACATACAGTGCCTCCTTGAGTCATCACAAGACTTGGGTTTTTACAAGACCATTAAAAATTACATTGTTGTTGTTGCTATTATTATTTAGCCAGGCTTCAATTTTTCCATTATAAATATTTCAAGGCAATATTGTCAAACCAGATGCTAAGCAGAGTCAGGTGAGTTTACTTATTGAATCCAGATAAGGTTAGGAAACAGTCCTGCCTAAAACCCTGGAAAGTCATTGTTGCCAGCCAATTATACTGGGCAAGATGAACCAAAGTTCTGACCCAATATAAGGTTGCTCCCTGTGCTCCTGTGTTCTTATTTTGTAGGTCTAACATGTGGATCTAAAACTTTCTGCTTCTCTTTATGAAAAACAAAATCAATTGTTAAATTAATATCTTGTTTGAAATGCTGCACTGACATAAATAAACACTGGTCATTGCTTAATTTTTATTGGGTATATTGTGTTCGAGACAGATATTTTTTAGGATTTGTAATTAGAGTGGGGTGGGGAGGGCAGTGAGTTTATGGGGATATTTTGCATACAGCCAGATCTAATGAGGCATGGTGTGTTTTCCAGGAACTGTGTCAGTGCCGACCGGGTGAAGGAAATTGCTCATGTTGTAAAGAGTGCATGCTTTGTCTGGGCACACTTTGGGATGAGTGCTGTGACTGTGTTGGTAAGTTCATTATTTATTTATTTTCATTGCCTGCTCCTTCCACAGCTGCATCAAATAGCAATGTTTACTATCATGGCTATATGGCTTTTATGGTCCATGTCAGTACCATCAGTAGAAGCTTAGGTACAAGTCAATTTTTTATCAAACTTTGATGTTGGAGTAGAATTGACACAAAATTAACACAGCTGACAACCCACAAGGTAGGAAAAACTGAAGTGAAACAGCTCTTCATACTTTAAACCAGTTTCACAAATATGGTGCCTCATTGTATAGAAGAGTACAGGAGCTGAAACACATTGTGCTTATTGAAGATAATTTCACTTGCCTGGTCATTCCTGATATGAGTGTATCTTTGTTTAGACAGTTTCTTAGTTCTGAAAAAAAAAATGATACTATTAGTTGTTGGAGGTATATACTTTTCATTTGCGTAATGCATCCTTGGCTATTAAGTGCTTATGACTGACACATGTGTACTTCCCTCTGTTGATAGGCAATACTTCCACTTCAGTAGTCAAATCCAGCTTGAGTAGAGATGAGGACGTGATAGGGTTGGTGCACTGCAGCAAACGTTCTATGACTCCCATATCCAGCATAGGAAAGCAACCCCCTGGAGTTATATCAGGGATGAAAAAAAGTTGATTTTTTTCATATTTTGTTCAAAGGATATATGCAACCTTGAACCTGGAGGCTGTAACTGAGAGTCAACCTGAGAGTCTTCTTGGGGGCATAGAGGGTCTGTGCTATCAGATTGCTTTTGTGGGAAAGTGAATCTCTTCGCCATGTTGGTAGTAGTCTCTTTGATTCTGTTTTTTGGTTCCATTTTCCCATCCCAGCTTTTGTAGACTTCTGAGTCAACTTTTTGTTTGTTTGTTTGTGTATATTTGGGATACTTGAGATGCTTGACTCAAGGAGCATTCTCAAGGTTCCAAGAACAAAAATGTATGAATAGGGGCAGTGCTGACCTCGAAACATCCCATTCTCTGTAAATGTTGTAGTTCTTTTTTAAATAAAGGAAAGATGGAGTAAGGATCAGCAGTATACAGCAGGGTAGGGGGACTGCTATGGAAATAAATCAGACGTAACACCAAACATTTTCCATGATCAGTTGCTGGTCATCTTCCTGGCATCATAGCAGACACATTAATGCACATGTTGCTTAAGGATGATTCATTCATGACTGTCCACAAAAAAATGTTCCTTCAATATATGCACAAGGGAAATACTTTTAAATTTGTTTTTGTTGTTGTGTGCCTTCTAGTCATTTCTGACTTACAGAGACTGTGAGGTGAATCTGTTGGGGGTTTTCTTGACAAGATTTGTTCAGGAGAGGTTTGTCATTGGCTCTGAGGTTGAGAGAGGGTGACTTGTTCAAGATCGTCACTCAGTGGGTTTCCATAGCTGTTCAAAGGGGATTCAAACCCTGGACACCTAGAGTCCTAGTCCAACACTCAAAATGTTGTACTGCGTTGGCTCTCTGAAATACTTTTAAATATCTTCCCTATATTAAATATTGAAAGTCAAAATCTAAAGGAGACTAATGAAATACAATTAATGTATGTTCAGTTACATTATAAGTAAAAATAGGTAACAAAAATGTGAAGATGCAAATAAAAGTATTTCAGAGTATAATGCTACATATTTTAGTCAAATGGAACTATATAATGCACTGTTCCATGTATGCTTCTCAGTCAGAAAAAAACAGCTTAGGGTTACCTTTCTTGAGAACCTGGCTGACACTTGGTGGAAAGCTTGAAGAAGGACGATAAGTGACCAGAAGAGTGTGCTAGATTCTCAGTTCACTTGTGTGGGTACAACCCCAACACAAGCTAGCAGAGTCCATACAGGCAGATGGGGACACTAAGCCATGTTCACCTGTATGTACCCACACCTTTAAAGAGATCAGATCTCAAGTCTTCCTATCTTTACATGATTATTCCCTAGCAAAAAACAAATAGTATTTGCAGGGTATTAGTGGAAAGCATCCACATGGGTCTCATAGGAAGGGAAGCTCTTCTTGAGTCCTGGGTTCATGGTCCACTTGGGGGAAAAGACTCTTGAGTTTACCAGCATATGAATGCTACTGATCTCTTGGATCCATGGATTCTGTTTGCCTTCTTCAGAAATTCCACTGATAACTCAGGCAATACTAACCATTCCTACCACAATCAATCAAATCACCTTAAAACAATGCAAACATTTTGAAACACTTTTCAAAAATGTTAACATCTCAAACCTACAAATTGACAGATCAAAAGCCAGACCATGATTTTGATCTCAGGATCCAAGTATCATAGGCTAACAGAGTTGAGCTTGGTGTTGAAATAAGGACAATGTTAGTAAGTACTAGCCATATTTTTAAGGGGAGAACTTTCTACACCTAGGGTGGTACAGCAAAGAAAGCCCTCTCCCATTACTATTAATGATGGGACACAGAAGTAACACCACCAGCAAATCTTAATGACCAGGCAGGTATGTATAGAGAAGAACGTGCTCTCAGACATCCTAATAATGAATGTATTTATACGTTGCCCAAGATTCAGTAAGGCTATTGAATGTTTCATAATATTATTTTTTTTAAAATGATGTTTTTTATGGGTGCGTAATTTTGGACAACTTTTTATTTCCTTTTAATTTATTTACAGGTATGTGCAATCCACGCAATTACAGTGACACCCCTCCTACTTCCAAGAGCACTGTTGAGGAGCTTCACGAGCCAATCCCTTCTCTTTTTCGGGCACTTACAGAAGGTGACACTCAGTTGAGCTGGAATATTGTTCTCTTTCCCTGTTGGTGAAGAGCTGTCACATCATGAGAACCTAGTCTCCATTTTAGAAACAGTGAATCAACCCCAGCATCAGAATGTCTCTGTCCCAAATAACAATGTCCATCCATCTTACTCCAGTGATAAAGGTAAAGAATTGATGTTGACTGACTTAAGTTCCTAGCTATAGCTGCTTTTATGAGCTGGTGCCTTTAAAAAAAAAAAGGCAAAAAAACACATGATATACCTTTGATTTTTAAATTTTAGATGAGTGTGGGTCTCTAACTGAAAGTGCTGGGGCGTGCTAACAACTTGTAACATGGCAGTAGATTGCCAGAACCAAAATTAAAGATAGATACTATGCCATACAGTGGAATAACCTTGTCAGTCTATTTCAGTAGAAAGAAAGAAAGAAAGAAAGAAAGAAAGAAAGAAAGAAAGAAAGAAAGACAGTCAGTCAGTCCTAAAGCAGGAACCCTTAATGGGTTCTGGACCACAAAAGTTTATGCTGAGATAAAAGGTACTATGAAAGTCCCATTTCCCTTCTTTTTATAGCAAAGAAATTTTACACTGCCATTATTCCACATGGGATCTGTTTTCTTGTTAATTTTTTGATGGGGGGCGGGAACAGACACATACAACTGGGTAAAGAAAAAGGCTGTTTCCTACACCCTGAACTCACTTTCTTCTGTGCTCAGTGTGTAATGATTTGAGACCTAACTCAATAGAGAATGATGCTTGGAAATATTTGAAATTCACTTTAATCTTTGATGTACTCTAGTGTACTACCTAGTACAGAAATGGAAATCATGTGATCCTGCAAAGGTTGTTGAACCCCAATTTTAAACATTTCTCATCATTGGCTATGGTGTTTGGGGCTGCAAGAACTTGCTGTTCAGCAACATCTGGAGAGCCAAACAATTCCCACCCCTGACAGAAGCTTAGAAATACATTCTGCTTTATTTTTTTTCCCCTACTGGTTAAAATTTTGATGAATCCTTCTCTGCATATTTTCCCTTTTATCCAACTAATTAGTTTAAATCTAATTACTTCAGGCACATTCCTCTTTCATGCCAGTGTTGAATGTCTGACCTGGTTATTTCTCTCAGCACAAATACTCTTTGTTCAGTGAAATACTTACCTAGTTTCCTTTGGATAAGATACATAATTTTCACTAGATCCAAAAACATGTGTTTTATACCTGCATAATATTATTAAAATATGCCCTCTGTGAGGGTAATAGACATAAAGAAACCAAGGGATGTCCTCCTTCACACGTCTTTTCCTTTCCCCTTCTTTCCATGCAGAAGGGGCACTAATATTTGTTTGAAAGATAGGAATGAACTCTGGATATCTGAAACCTTAACAGTCATTCCTTTTTACACAGCCTAAGGCACTTGTGTACAGCGATCAAACATGAGAGGTGGGAGAAACATGAGAGTTCTTTATGAAATGCACTGCTGGGGAGACAATGGTATCTAACTCTCATAAACTAAAGTAGAGACCCGGGGGAGATCTCAGTTCTACACTATCACATTCTAGAACCTAGAGATGTAAATTTTCCAGACATTTTGAAGCTATAGGGGCTTTTCTCTGAAAAAAAAAATGAAATTTTCAGAAAAATTGGAAAAAATGTGATATTAGTATCCCTTGGACTGAAAATCACTTTATTACTTTAGTAAAATAAAATGTATTACATACATAACATGATATAATTGTACAGTTTTGTTTGACATAACATTGACATAACATTGTCGGTTTGGTGTATTAAAAGTATAGTTCAGTCAGAGACAATAATTACCCTCCTTCCTTCCTTCCTTCCTTCCTTCCTTCCTTCCTTCCTTCCTTCCTTCCTTCCTTCCTTCCTTCCTGGTTACAGATGGAGCTACAAAGTTCTGAACTGTAATAAACCTCCTTGGTTAGGACCATACAAAAAACAATAAAAATGGAAGAAACCATCAACATTAGTAAAACAGAGAAAATTATTTTGTCTCCTCTCACTTTTCACAGTGTCCAGCAGATATATAACACTCACTCCCATAAAAACAAGTGAGAAAAGGATACAGAGACAAGGAATTCCAAATGATCTGATGTTGTACATTGTCTCGTGTAGAAGTCTTCTTTTTATATAGGCCAATGTTTTGTTTCAGCCACTTAGTTGACTAAGTAGGTGATACTAAGTATACTTATATAAGTAGTAGTAAGTATACTTAACTAAATAACCTCTCCTGTTCTGACATGACCCCAAACAAGACAGAAACATTATTCACTTGTATTTCCAGTTGCTGGCAGAATAGACCAGTTACACATGAGTCAATCTAGGTAACTTTCTGTACTCACAAATCACTACTTAGTCATGATTGTGACACAGTTGCGCAGCTGTACACTTAACTAAACAACTGATACAGAAATAATTTTAGTGGAGTAAATACATGAACACTTTGTCTTAAAAATTTTATTCATCATTCTAACAGAAAATATTCCAAAATACATTTTTTCTCAATTTTCCCCCCAAAGACTTTGGGGGAAAAACAGTTCTCTGAATTTTTCCATTTTTTTTCCTGTGTCTGCACATCTCTACTCCAACCCTGTCACTCCATAAACCCAATAATAGTATAGTTCATGATCAGCAGTAATCACAGTCAAATGCAGGTGGAGAAGAAAGTGATGCAGCAGGAAGGGACAAGCCTATTGAAGGGCCATTGCTGCTTTAGAGTCTTGGGCAGTTGGGTGGAAGCACCAGAAGGATGGTATGGAAAAAGAATATTTGTTTGAACAGTTTAACAAATTAAGTTAACATCTTTTCTGCAAAGTAAAAGCTGCTTCCTCTTCTTTCCCTTTAGAACGCATGTGTACTGTGGTTTATTTTGATGACTGCATGTCAATACATCAGTGCAAGATCTCCTGCGAATCCATGGGTGCATCTAAATACCGATGGTTTCACAATGCCTGCTGCGAATGTATTGGGCCTGAGTGTATCGACTATGGCAGTAAAACTGTAAGATGCATGAACTGCATGTTTTGAAGCTGAAAACTAGAATTTTAATATTATAGACACCAAAGGTATTTTTACTGGTAAAGATTGAGCTTGGAAGTGCTTGAGACTGTAATAGTTGCCAGACAGTTGCAGGGACCTAGAGACGTATAAAATTTTAAACATGTAAGTTTGCCCCTCATCATGTTAACAGTATTAATTAGTAAATGCTTAGTCTCTTATTTTTCATCTTAATTGAATAGCATAGTCAGTGTTATGTTTAGATAGTTTCATCTTGACCTGAATAGATGAATTTAACTAATATATCATGAGTATCGTGAGTAGATTGATCATGGAGCTTCATAGACACTGCAACTCAGAATCCCAAACTAAGTTCTGTAACTGTTCGGGCTGACCACAGACTTCCAAACGTTTGGATATGAACTGATGCGTAGCATATTGTTACAGACTGTGTGGATTTCTATTATGAGAAGTCTTTTCTTTCTTTTTTTGAAAAACAAGATGGCAACTATAAGAAATTGTCTCCAGATATGGCCAGTAAAAAGGAAGGAGAATGGATACTGGATTTTATAATAAGATTCTGCTCCCCCTGTCCCCAGGAAGCAAATTCGCTAAACTTTATAGCATAATTTGTCACCTTCCTCCCTCCAATTCCTGACTTTAGGGAAGTTGTTAAAATGGATATGCATTAGCTGGAAACTAAAGTACAAAGCACATAACTTGGAAAGTATTTATTGTGTAACAGCAAAAAGATTCAGTTGTACCAGAATCTTGTTAACAGTATCTTCTAAAATAATAAAAAGACAGCTTATGATATTTTCTAAAAAAATTATATGTTTGATAATTCATGTGCATTGCAGTTTCTGAGAACACTGTGTACAGACTTCCCAATTCATTGTTGATAATAGGTGGATGAAAATTGTCTTTTTGAGATGCATGTGCTCGCGCACAGACACGCACACAAATATTGTCTGGATGTAATATGTGGCTGCACAAAAATGCTGTATAGAGATGAAAATGCATCTAATAGCCAGACACTGCAAGCCAAAGAAATGGTTGGTGGTTTAATCTTTGATAAGAATACTCAATCATTGAGCACCCCTTTTCTGGCATTCCTGTTCTATTTTCCATCCCCCAACAGGTAACTTACACTGCAAAAGCGAACAGCACCAACCATATGTCTAGCAGGGCAGATCTTCCATGCAGCACCCTGTTTCTGAACTGTGCCTGCTTTTGCTGCACTAATCTCTCACTCCCCTCCTTTTTTATATAAATTAAAATTCAAGAGTAACTAGTGAAATGTTTTATCTTGTAGATTACTTGCATTAATATTTGCTGAGAGAAATGTGTGGGTCAGCATATTATCTTTCATAAGCAGAATCTGTTTCATATAATGGATCTTTCCTTTTCCTCATTCTCCTCAGATAGTCTGGTAGGTGTGGGGATCCCCTGAAATGCTTATCAAAGGGTACTGATGAGGATGTATCAACATATTATTAGCTGTGCCTTACAGAGGTTGAATGAGAGAGTGAAATAGGGAACCTTACAGAAAGCTGAATGTGCCTACCCTTCACTCAAGGATCTTTGGCCAACTTTATGTGTGCAGATATGTCACTGATCTACTAAGCTTCTGAACTAAACCCTGTTTCGGTCTGATGTTGAGGATTTCATATATTTCTGAATACAGTTGGCCCTCCACATTCTCAGGTTTGGCTTTCATGGATTTGATTATTTGCAAGTTTCCAAACCCTGCCCTGCCCTTCTTTCCTGGTGGAACCTTCCCTCAGCAGCTCCAATCAGGTCTTGCAGCCCTTTAAAAACCCACCTCTGGTCCTCCTCCTCCTCCTATGCTAGCCTCTGCCTGGCTAGCTAAAGATGGCTTGTGCCCCAATTTCTCAGCACCATGAACCCTCTCCAGCCCCCTCCTGCACATAAGGAAGTAGTGGGAAAGAGAGAGGAAGTATAGGTCCCCCTTGCCAACCCACCCTTTCCCTCTCCTTTCCCTAACCTGTTTTGGATGCTGGATGCTCTCCCCACCGTGCCTTGGCCCCCTTCCTACAGATAATTGCACATATTTTGATATTTGCAGGATTTTTTTTCACTTTTGTGGGGGTCCTGCCCCCTATTTGATAGCCTTCTTTCCTGACAGCATGTATAACAATTAGATACCATTCTGATGAAAATCTGCACCTCAAAATGAGGGGAGAAAGTGAGTAATGAAGATTGATAGTATCCAGTTTATGTTGCAACATCAAAAATCCAGTTTAGATGGCAGAAAAACATCTTAAGTTCAATTACTAGCTTTTCAGCTATTGAAAAAAAATTATGACTGCAGATATTCCACCTCAGAAATTATTAGAATGAAATTAGTTATTTTTTTGTTTGTTGAATCTATTGCTGTAGATTTGTCAGATGATCCTAATAGTGTCATGACTGTTACAGAAAATGTTAATTTCAAAGGTAGTATTTTCTTATTGTTTTTTCTTTCTATTCCTCTGTTTTTATGAGAGACACTTTAAAATCTTGAATTAGCCTTAGTGAAGATAATCAAGTTAATTTAAGAGGTTGTAGTTCATAATACTGTCTTAGAAATTATCTGTTGTGAGTTCAGTGTATATAGAGTTAAATGATCTACAGCAATATTAAATGTATTTTCTTAGACTTTACACTTTTCATTTAATATTTTAATAAAAGACATCTATTTAGCTGTGTGGTTTTCTTTTATTATTACTTTCTGCTTCAGATGTTTTATGATTGGATCTGACCAACTGCTCATATAAAATTTCCCTTATCATTCTCAGAAAGCATTTCAGAACCTGTGATACTGCATTTCCCCTTGAATTGCAGGTAGGATTTCACCATGTAGATCAAGGATGGGGCTCATGTGGCTCACAGGTTGCATGTGCCCCTTGGAGTGAACCCACAGATCCCATCCCCATTTTTATTTTTTTCAAACAGCAAAAATCAATCTTGCAGCCAAAAATAGCTTCATGGATGTGGATTTGCCCGTAAATGTTATTTTGTCTCCCATTCCACCCTAAAAACAGAAACATAAACAAGCAAATTCTAAAAATGACCAGAGGTGAAATATTACTATCAGTTGTTGCTGACCTTCTAGTGGATCCCACCAGTGATCTGAAGGTACCAAAATTGGCCCTCTGACCCTTGGCACATGTCCATCCCTCATGTAGATCTTGTCCATTTGTAGTGACTCCCCTGCTCCTCCGACTAGCACTGCTCAGTGGCAGAGAAACAATCTGTAGTGAGTTCTCTGTAGCTTTCCATCTCTCTCTCTCTCTTTTTTTAAACAAATGTTTTCCCCTCCTGATCTTCTGTGATAAAACATGGTAAAGTAGTATCCAGGAAGCTGCTGGCTTTCACCCTGCTAGGTGAAAGCAAGCTGCCCACTACCAAATGGTGGAGTGTTCAGGGGTGGACTCCAACCCATCTTGCCACAGTCAGATTGGGCTACTAGTTTCTGGGTGAACAGCAAGGGAAGCTGGTGGCACCTATAACAGCAGAGTGGCAAATCTACACTGGCTTTTACTCCACACTTTAAAGAAGCTATTCCGGGTTCTAGAAACATTAGAAGAAGTATATCTTATAGATTACCTTAGAACCAAAAGCTGGTGAGTTAGAAGTCATTTATATGTATTTTTGGCCCATTTTTAGTTGTTTAGTTGTTAGAAGTCATTTTTAGTTGTTCAGTGGCCCCTCCACCTTCACAAGGGTTCAGGGTGCAGAACCCATGCAAATGTAGAAACGTTGCTAATAACTCCCCCCTGTGATCCCCTCCCATTCCTTTCCGGAGCTCCTCCGCATTCCTTTGCCTCTGCCCTGGCATTTTGGGAGGGGGGGGGTTAGAAAAAAAGACAACGTAAAGGGCTTATGGGTCCTTTCCTCTCAGACAGAGAAGAATGGAGCACTGAGTTCTGGCATTCTAGCAGATGCCGGTTGGCATCTTGAGAAGGGAGATTCCTTCCAGAGGGGAGGGACAGGAGCAAAGAGAGCACTTGACCAATCAGCAGCCATTGTACACCAGAAGATGCAGCCGCTGTGGCTGTGAGGACATGCCTCTAGCAGTGGGAAGGGGGCTTTGCTCACCCAAAGGGAAAAAAAAACCATTTTAAGCACAAGCCTGCAAGCCTGGAGTGAGGAACGCAAGGGAATGAGAAGAGGATAATGGAGGGAGAGGCAAATGTGTGCCTTGCAAATAATCAAATTCGCAAAGGTCAAATGCACAAGTGTGGAGGGAGGACTGAAGTTTAGTTTAATTTGGTGTTAGATTAGATGTTAAGAGTTTCTCTGTCTGTTTACTTACTGTTTGTCTTTGTAATCCCACATGTTATTTTATATACCAAGTACATGTTATTCTTTTTTTTTTTTAAGACACTGTCCCAGGTTCTGAACATATATTGGAGATAGGGTTCAGTACCTTGTATGGTTGCTTTAAAGTTCAGTCTAGAACATGGAAGCCAACTAGGCCCCACTGGTGCATGGCAAACCAAAATGATTTTTACCCAACCAATAAACTGATCAACATATTCTACCACAGTTGCTTACAGGCAAAAGAGTAGCAGAGACTTCTGTTCCATCCCATTAACTTCAGTGGAGCATGGAATCAAGAAGGTAAAAAAAGCTGCCATGGTCAGGGAAAGGTCTCGGCACTCAGAATTAGCTGGATAGGATGAGTGATTCTAGACTCCAATCTATCACATTTTCCTGCAGTGGAGAAGAAGCTCCTAGGATGGATTTTCTCCTATTCACTTCAGTAGGCAGGAATATGAAAATAAAGCTGGAAATGCACTCAATAGTGGTGGAGCAACCTGCTTTGAGTTTCATTCCTGCCTCAACTCCAGTTAGGACATGATTTCAACCCATTCTAGACGTGGCTTGAAGGCCTAGTACTCAGCTCCCTAGAGGACCTGATTAGCAGCTTTGGATTTTACATCAGTTCATGTAATTAGCAGAGTATGTTTACAGGGAAAACAAGCATAAATGGCCGGAGGAATTGGAAGCTTCAAGGCATGTGCTATGCTTTTCATCAGGGAAGTACAAAATCATGTCACAGAATCATTCTACAACAGTGGTTCTCAACCTGTGGGTCGTGACCCCTTTGGGGGTCGAATGACCATTTCACAGGGGTCGCTGCTCCTCTATCCCGCCCCGCCCCCTTTTGAAAGAAGGCGGCCTCAGCCAATGGGAGTGCTGTTTCTGAGACCCCCGCGCTGGCAGGAGGTGAGAGGAGGTGTGCTGGGTGCGTGTGGGGACGTTTCCCCGTCTTTCCGTGCCGGGCGGGGCGGCACAGGTGGCGAGAGGAGACCCCGCGCTGGCAGGAGGGGAGAGGAGGTGTGCTGGGCGCGTGTGGGGACGTTTCCCCGTCTTTCCCTGCCGGGCGGGGCGGCACAAGTGGTGAGAGGAGACCCCGCGCTGGCAGGAGGGGAGAGGAGGTGTGCTGGGCGCGTGTGGGGACATTTCCCCGTCTTTCCCTGCCGGGCGGGGCGGCACAGGTGGCGAGAGGAGACCCCGCGCTGGCAGGAGAGGAGAGGAGGCGTGCTGGGCGCATGTGGGGACGTTTCCCCGTCTTTCCCTGCCGGGCGGGGGGCAGAAGTGGGGAGACTGAGAGGGGCTCGTGGGTGTAGTGTGGTCGAGGGGCTACAGCGGGTATCGCACCCCACTCCCAAGCCCTCAGATGGATGAAAGGAGGAAGGAAGGGGCGCCAGTGCAACGTGGGAGTGAGAGTGTCCAAGCAGCCGCGCTCCCTTTAAGGGAGGGTGGGAGTGAAACAAAACATGTCTGCTTATGCCGCCACCATCTTTCCTCTCTCCCTGTCCTTTCCTCCCTGCTCCTCGTGTAAAATGTGGGTGGTTTCGGCATTGCCTTTGGGAGTGACTGGCTTTTTGAACTGTGGAAACCTAACATTCAGAACTAGAACTACTGCCTTAGTTCTGGCATTGATGGACGCTTAAAAAAAAGGGGTAGGGTTACCAGTTTTTAGGCATTAGAAGACTATCCAGAGCAGTGATTTAGGGCAGTGTTTCCAATCTATTCGATGTTGGAACTAACTAACTAACTAACTAACTAATAATAAATAAATAAATAAATAAATAACAAAAATAATTTTATGGTTGGGGGTCACCACAACATGAGGAACTGTATTAAGGGGTTGTGGCATTAGGAAGGTTGAGAACCACTGTTCTACAATTTTTAAAGAAAATGTACATGCAACGCCATACACAAAATATAGTTTAGTGTGGTTGAGTCTGCTCCAGCAATGTGTGCATTTCCCCTCATAGAAGTCCAGGCCTCCCTAGGAAAGAACCTTCTTGCTGTATGGTGGCTGTGCAGTCAACAAGTGTTTACTACTTCTGCATAACAAATAAGATTTATAGGACAGGCATGATGACTTTTCCCCCCAAAATATTTGTGCTTATGCCCTCATTTTTCATTTTCATTAGCTTGGTCTTTAATCTTTCAGTTTAGGGATGGGGAATTAGAATTCCCACCCAAAGCACTCTTTTACTCCACCAAACTACAAAGCCCAGGATTCCATAGAACAGAGCCATGGCAGTTAGAGTGGAATAATAGCACTATAATTTTGCAGGGTGAATGAGTGTACAGTTCTCAGGCCGTTTCCACACGAGAGAGAAGGAGCGGTTCACCATGTGTCAAGAGCAGTGTTTTATACTCCTGATTCAGAAACTGTGCTGTCTGCACCCCCTCCAATTTACACTGTATTAAAGTGGAGAACAGCGGTTGCTGCATCCCCAATAGCAAGTCCCAGGCTACTCCCATTCCCCTCCTTTCACCCTGCCCTGCCATCACTGATTGGTCTGTTTTTTTTTAAAAAAACCCACCACATTTTAAACACATTTCTATGTTGCTACATTTGTGTGTAGGTATGTATGTTCGTTGATACATGGAAAAAAAACATGTCTTAACGGTCCATGACCAGATCCGCTCTCTTCCTGATGTCACTTTAACACATGAAGACAATAATGACAGCAGCCTGTCCTTTGATGGGTAGAGAGACATAGGGACGGAAATGACGGAAGGGACAGCCTGGGAACGCCCCTAGCCGGCCACTTCTGCGATGTGAATCGATGCTACACTTCTGCACGTAGGCAAAAAACGATGCAGAACCAGTTTGGGAGATTTACACTGGCGTTTTCCAGTTTTTACACACAGTGGTTTCTCATCACAGTGAACTGTACTAGGAGCTGAAAACGTGCAGAACCACAAGGAAAACTATGATGCTAAAACGCTACAACGTGCAGACGGGAGAGTAAGAATTTGATGCTACTACGATGTATCAACCTCGTGCGGAAATGGCCTCAGTCTCATCTTAGCCTCCAGCCTCTGTTTCCTCCTTTTTGATTGGCTGAGAAGCTGTCAGCTCTGGTGTGAGATATTTAAAGCCCCACCCCTGCCCTGTGGCTCCTTCAGCTTAAGTCCAGTGACACCACTCTGTAGCAATCGGTGCTTTTATGCCTCTGATCCCTCCCTGCTGCCAACTGCACGGACAGCCCTGCACTGCTGCAAGGCAACAGGCCATTGATGCTACTTGAGTTCCAGGCCCAGATGTGTCCCTGTTGCTACAAAGTAAATTCAAACACTCATGCGGCTGATTGCATCACAGTACAGGGAAAGGTAGAGAGAGGACAAAAATGGTGATCAAACACAGAGGTGCAGCTATGGTGGGAAGAGGGAGGCAAAATGAAGGCTTTGATCCCCCAGAGAGGATTTCTGTCCCCACAAATGAAAATTCCCTTTCCAGCATTTGCCAGAAGTGAGATACTGAAGATTGTTCACACTTAGAATTCTTCCATTTGCTGTGTTTGCATTCCCTTGGTAACTCAGACTGCCCCTTTTCTTTGGATGTCCAAACTGTGTTTCTAAAGGATCAGCTGATTTAAAAAAAAAGATATTGCAGTGCTAGAAATTTGGAAACTGAAGGAAATTTCCTGGGTGACATTTTGATCCCCCTATATCAATACCCTGACCAGATATGAAGATACATTTTTTGTGTGTGTGCGCTTGCAACATGTTGCTGCAGTTGTGGTGATTGCTTGAGTCAAAATCTCTCCTGCTTCCCCCTACAGCTGCTCTCTCCTTATATAAAACCGATTATATTTGTTCCTGACACCCTGTTACAGCATTGAACCAACTGGTTACATTCAACATTTATGCAGATACTTCCAAAGGCCATTGGAAAAGGCCTCTTTCATTCACTAATAGGTTGTCATATATTACAAACTGGAGGTCCACAAACTCTCCACAGTTTTTTAAGGGTAAACTTGTTCATTTCCACACTGTTCACTTCTAAACAACATAAGAGCAACAAGCTATTGCTTGGGAGTATTGTGTTTGTGCACAGTGCAGCCATTGGGTGGCATAGAAGAGCTTTCCTTCTCTGTCATTCTCTTATGTCTCTTACTGTCAAGAAATTCGTTCTAATACAAACGTTATTTCTGCCCAAAAATACTATCGTGGGTCTCACCGATGGAAGTGCTTTTGATTAAAGGTCTGAGAAGACAGGGCAGCTGGCTGGCTGACTTACAAAAACATACTAAAACAATGTGGAAAGGAAATTCAAATGAAAGATCAAAGACAACTAAAAGAAGAAGGATTTGATATACATTGGTTTCCCTTCATGCAGTTAAAAGAAAGATTTAAAAAGGATATACAAGGAGAAGGGATGGACTTAAGCAAAATGAGTTAGAAGAACTGATGTTAAAAGGTGATAAAAAGTTACTTTCAAGATTGTATAAAAGATTGTTATCCTTCAAACTAGAGGAAGAAACGGTTAAAGACTGTATGACTAAATGGGCAAGAGATCTCAATCATAATATTATTTTAGAAGAATGGGAAAATGTTTGGAAAACTAATATGTTATATACCAGATCCTATACTTTACAAGAAAACGTGCTGAAAATGGTATACCGTTGGTATCTAACACCCAGCAAATTAACGAAAGTGAACAAGAATATGAATGATCAGTGCTGGAAATGTACAGAACAAGTGGGATCCTTCTACCATATGTGGTGGGTATGTGACAGAGCAAAGAGATTCTGGTACACCATACGAGCTAATATGCAAAAAAAATTTGAAAATGAAAATTGATTTAGTCCCAGAATTTTTTTTACTGGGAATCTTTGGTGCAGAAAGCTCAATAGAATTTTGTACTAAAAGACTAGCATGGCATTTAATTGTGGCGGCCAAACTCGTTTATGCTAAACATTGGAAATGAATTTACACCCCAACTATGGAAGATTGGATAGAGAAAACTATTGAAATAGCACAAATGGATAAATTGACTTACAGATTAGATAATAAAATGGAAGATTGGATAGAGAAAACTATTGAAATAGCACAAATGGATAAATTGACTTACAGGTTAGATAATAAAATGGAAAGTAAGTTCTATAAGGCGTGGGAACCCTTAACAGATTTTTTGGAAAATAAGGGTATCCCAACTAAAGGTATCAAATCATGAAGAGAAGGTAAAATGTGATTATTGTTGTAATAATGAGACAAGTTCTAGACATGAACGTGGTGAGAGGTAGAAGTATGAGAAGAGATGTAGAAGCAATAGGTCATTAGTTCTCGGAAGAAAAGAAATGTTGAAATAGATAATCGTGCAAATTGGATAAAAATTGTAAATAGAATGGAAAATAACGAATGGGAAAATGAATAATAGATTCTATTCTTTAAGACATACAGAGGTGTTTTTTTTTAAATAAAAGATATCAGGCTGTATCTCATGAAAGGGGGAAGTGCCCTATGTTTGTGGGAATATGTTAGTAAGAGGTGCTGGTTGTTATATGTATGTATTTGTATATGTTATAGGTATGTATGTATATATTTGTATACTTTGTGTACTAGTATTTGTTTATTGTGTAATAATTTTGTAATGATATGAATGTGATGTTAGGTTGGATTGGTTTTTTTTTTCATTTTTGTTTTTATAAAAATAAACTAAAAAGAAAAGAAATTCGTTCTAATGTTCAGGTGCAATCTACCCTCTTGTAACTTAAAAACACCTGGCACTGTAAGCTACTACACACTGAAGTGAAGTTACATGGTGAATGTCTCCTGCTTTGCAACATCCACAAACAGTAAGAAGGCTCAGTCCACGAAGCACGGTTACTGCACAGGTTTGCCTTAAAACAGAGCGTTAAAAGGAAAGAGAGCTGAGCAGCAACAATTCAAAGGGACTGTTATGACCTGTAAGGCCTCTATGGATTGGGTCCAGAATCTCTTAAAGCCCCGATCTCCCCATATGAACATAGCCAGGTTCTAAGATTTTTGAGAGAAAACTTTCTCTCAATCCCATCCTATGAAGAAGGCGTGAGGCAAAATGGCACGCGGGCAGCCAGTTGTAGTTCAGAGTGACTCTGAAGAAGGGACTGCGGGGAAATAGAATGTATCTCAAAAAAAGGCAGAGGTTGGCCTGAGAGAAAGACAGACAGTCTGGAAGAGACAGGGTGCGTGAGATTCTGAAAGAGAGAGGACTGTGGACTGGAACAGGAGAACTACCTATGAGCAGTGATGTATTTTAAGTCTTTTACTCCACGTCTCAAGTCTCTACCTTCACGTCTCAAGTCGAGTCTCAAGTCCTTGCAAGATACTTTCAAGTTAAGTCTTGAGTCAAGTGTCCAGTCTGGGAGCCAACTTTATACCCCAACCTGTATTCCAGAATTTCTGGACGGAGTCGAATAAAGTCAGTTTTAACAATTTAAGTAGAGTCAGCCCTCTAGTTTTGTGATTTTGCCATCTGCAGCTTTGGAAGAGGGGAATAAGATCCTTCTTACTTCCCATTTGCAAACTTGGAGTCAATAGTGGGGAACAGGGTCCTTCTTACTCCCCATTACTGAAGCTTCAAGAGCTTTAGAAGGAAGGATCCTTCCTCCTCGAGACCACTGGCTAACACATTTTCTGTTCCCCTCTGAGATACACACCCTGCACTCTGGGCATGAGTCTTGCCTTCTGCTCTTAGGAAAAGTTTTAGAAAACTCCTCCTATATGAGGCGGGGAAAGGTTGCTGAGCAGACCTCAAGCCCATTTGCTGTTCCCTCTGAAAAATGTGTCCACACTTTGGGCTTGAGACAGATTGTCATGTGGCCAGTAAGTTGTAAGGTCTCCATATGAATGCGTTATGTGACTGAACCAAGGGCAGCAAGTCAGTCACTAAAAATATGCAGGTCTCAAGTCAGGTCGAGTCAGTGTGTAATTTTTGCCAAGTCAAGTCCGAGTTGAGTCACTGAAGTGACTTAAGTCCAACTTGATTCCGAGTCAGTTGACTCAAGTCTACATCACTGCCTATGAGTGTGTGGAACTTGACATATACACATTAGTAAAGATTATTATATTCCTCTTCTGTGTTCAATAAACATTGTTTTTAAACCTGTCTCTGGCTCTCTATTAAGCCTGAAATGGAATCAGGCTATGCATTCCAAAAGTAAAGAACCTATAAGGCAACACAGCCACAAGTCTACACTTAAAGGAGTCACCCCAGCAACCCAGTTCAACAAAGGAATAGCTGGGGAAACAAGGGCAGAGTGAGGGGTTGGATTCCCAGGGGTTGGAGTTTTAGGACCAGCCTGGGTAAAGGGATCTGTCTCATACTCTTTCACAGGTACATTTGGGGAGTCACAAGAAATGGCCTTCTCAGCGGCTGCTCCAAAGCTGTGGAACTCTCTTCCACAGGAAGCAGGCAAAGACTTTTTTATTCAGACATATTTTTGGCCACCAACTATTGTGGAGGAGTTTTGAATGGTGGAGTCGGTGCTCCTTTGAATGCTTTTAAATGGTTTTAATTTTGTTTGGATTTAATATGAAAATTTCTTCTTCTTGTCGATGCCTTCAAGTCATCTCCGACTTACGGTGATCCCGAGGCAAACCTATCACGGGGGTTTGTGGGGCTGAGAGTGTGCCGCATGCCCAAGGTCACCCCGTGGGTTTCCAGGGCTGAGTGAGGAATTGAACCCCGTCTCCAAGGTCATAGCCCAATGCCCAAACTGCTACACAGCATCAGCACTTTGATATACCTTACTTGGTTTTAAATGTATACCCTTCAACCATCCCAAGTTGGCAGGGACAGTCCAAATTAATCCTCTGTCATCCAATTTTTCCAGCTGCTTTTAAAGTGTCCCAGTTTCTCCCATTTTCTCCATCTAAGCACAGAACGAGGTTCCTGATGGTCAGAGCAGTTCAACAGTGGAATTGGCCGCCTGGGAATGCAGTGGAGTCTCCTTCTTTGGAGGTTTTTAAAGAGAGGCTGGATGGCCATCTGCCAGGAGTGCTTTGATGGTGCATTCCTGCATGGCAGAAGGGGGTTGGACTAGATGGCCCTTGGGACCTCTTCCAACTCTAGAGTTCTGAGATACAAAGACTTACAAAGGAGCTTCTTTGTAAGAGGCTTTGTTAACAAGGATATAACTCTATGAGTAGACCTTTCACATTATGCACAGGGTTCAAAGTTGCTTCTGACTTATGCAGCCCTATCATGGGGATTTCTTGGCAAGATGTGTGTGCAGAGATGGCTTGCCATTGCCTAGCTGCGTATCAGAGAATGTGACTCGCCCACCACTGCCCAGCGGCTCTTCATGGTAGACAGGGGTTCACAGCCTGGTCTCCAGAGTTATTGAGTAAAGCTATTTCCGCACTAGACAGTTACAGTGCTATTGTTCCACTTTCAACCTCTTAGGGCAGTGGTTCTCAACCCGTGGGTCCCCAGATGTTTTTGGACTTCAGCTCCCAGAAGCCCTGAGCATTGACCATAGTGGCTGGGGCTTCTGGGAGCTGAAGTCCACAAACATCTGGGGACCCACAGGTTGAGAACCACTGTCTTAGGGAATCCTGGGGTTTGCAGTTTAGGGAGGAGCCTTTAGAATTCTCAGCCAGAGAGCTCTTGGGCCTCAGCAAACCACAAACCCAGAATTCCACAGGAGGTTGAAAGTAGGACGAGAGCGCTATAACAGAGGCCATTTCTGCACCACACTGTTATAGTGGTATGATTCCACTTTCAACATCCTGTGGAATTCTGGGGTTTGTAGTTTCCTGAGGCCCAAGAGCTCTCTGGCTGAGCATTCTAAAGACCCCTCCCTAAACTGCAAACCCCAGAATTCCACAGGACGTTGAAAGTGGAATCATAGCACTACAACAGTGTAGTGTGGAAACGGCCAGAGCAGGGGAGAAACGGCCCAAAGCTCCGACCACGCCGCCGCCCGCCCCGCGCACGCGCAGATCCCGCTGCTGCCGATTTCCCCGCAGCACCGGAACGAGAGGCTCTTTGCGACTGCTGCGCTACCACCCCCAGAGGCGCAGGTGGCGCTGTGGGCGCGTCGCTCTGGGACACTGAGAGGCCGACGGGAGGAGGAGGAGGAGAAAGAAGCGGGCGCGCGCGGGAGGGAGGGAGAGGCAAATGGTCCCTCGAGCCCCTCCTAACCGCGGCCGGGGGCGGCGCGCGGCGGCGGCGGCGGCAGCGATGATGGCGGCCGTTCTGTCCCCGCGGGTGTGTGACAGCGACCCGGCCACGCCTGGAGCCCAGTCTCTGAAGGTGAGGAGGTGGGTGGGAGAGAGGGAACCGCGACCGTTCTGCCTCTCAGGCGCCGCAGCCGCGCTCCGGGGCGGGCCTCTCGGGGCGTCTCTTTCGCAGGGCCGCGCCGCCCGGGCTCCCCTCCCTCTCCGCCCCCTGAGGCAAGGCGGAGAGCCGCCGTGGGTGGACGGAGGGCGGCGGTCCAGCGCTTTCGGGCGCCCTCCTAATCCCCTCAGGGGCCTCCTGGTTGGGGGCGGGGGACATGGCGGCGGAAGAGAGCCTTCTCGCCCGCTGGGTGGGATGGTGCTTTTTTTATCCCCTCTGTGTTGCTGGCTTAAAGCCTCTCTCTCCTTAGGGAGGAAAACCGTAGCTCTCCAAGGGGACTGTGCCCTCTCCACACCTTGGCCATTTCTGCACAACCCCCTTATAGCGCGATGATTCCACTTTCAACCTCCTCTGGAATCCTGGGGTTTGCAGTTTCGGGAGAGGCCGGCCGGCCCCTCCCGAAACTGCAAACCCCAGGATTCCAGAGGAGGTTGAAAGTGGAATCATCGCGCTATAACAGGCTAGTGCGGAAATGGCCCTTGGATGGTGGGTGGAAGAGCGCTCATCCCGCTTCAGTCTCCCGTTTGCAGCCCTCCCGTACCACTTCCGTATTATTTAACTAATTAAAATATTTATGTCCCATCCTCTATCAGAGATTTCGGGGCGGCTTACACAAAGCGTTAACACAAGTCGCTCACTTTAAAACAATTAAACTATAATTAAACTAAAAACGTATTAAACTGCAGTAGTAAGTTAAAAAAAGATTTAAAAGTTTTTAATTAAAAAACAATGATTTGTAGACTGCATTTGGGATGAGTTAATGAGGTCCAAAGTCTTTGATGACCAGCCAAGTTTGTTTGTTTTTTTAACTTGGTGCCTAAATGACATGAGTGTTGAATCTCTGGTGGGATGAGCGTTGAGTCTCTGGTGCCATGACTGAAAAGTCCCTCAATAGAGTGTATTGATTTCACTAGCTTTGTTTTTTAACTTGTTTTAATTGGATATCGTTTTAGGTTTTTAAATTGTTTTTAATGGTTTGATGTTTTAATTTGTTGTTGAAAGGCGCCTTGGATCCCATACCAGTTGAAAGGCGGCATACAAACATAATAAATAAATAAACTAACTAACTAGTGGGACATAGAGAAGGCTTACCCTGCCCCCAGATCTTAATCCTCTGGCAGCACATATGGGTTTCCTTCAGTGTGCAAGCACGAGGGTCCCTTTCATACTATACTGTAGTGCTGTGATTCCATTTTAACTGCTATGGCGACATTAGCCTATGGAATCCTGGGATTTGCAGTTTAGGGAGGGGATATTTAGAATTCTCAGCCAAAGAGCTTTACCTCACCAGACTCCAAACCCAGGATTCCTTAGACTGCAGCTGTGGAGGTTAAAGTGCTATAACTGTGTAGTGTGGAAAGGCCCCAGACTGGAGGGGTTGTATAAATGCACAGCTTCACTTAGGTGTGATTGGAATCCCCCAGAAAAGCAAATGCACAGTTTTTCCTGGACCTGCCTTTGTCCCTGGAAGTCCAGGTGATTTTGTTTTCCAGACTGTTTGTGACCAGGTTCATCCAATTGCAGCCTTAGCTTGTGCATGCGGAGCAGGTGCTCTGCCGTTAAGCTATAGCATCTTAATGCAATAGTAGTACTAGCAGAAAATGTTAATAGCTGAATTCAAGGGCTTTTTCACACTGCACACTTATAGCACTATGATTCCTCTTTAATTGCTATGCCAGCATCCTGTGGAACCCTGGAAGGGAGATTTAGAATTCTCAATCAGGGATCCCTAGCGTCTCACACCTGACTACAAATCTCAAGATTCCACAGGATGCTGCTATGGCAGTTGGGGCTATAATTATGTAGCATGAAGAGATCCCTGGTTTTTCTCTGTGATGCTGGTGGGCTACTAAGCAGTGTATAAATGTAAGTGAGGCAGAGGGTGTGATGCTGCTACTCAAATGTTTTGCATCAGTGTGCTTGTCCCAGAGCCTGAAGACAGAGTGGAAATGTGATGAACTAAGCCTGTGACTGGATCCCATTCCACTTGCCTCAGTTGGTATTGCTGTAACTCCGTTACACTTTGCTCCATGCTTTTGTCTCTTATTCACTTCTCCTTCTTTCCCCTTTGTGTTGTCCTATTTCTCATGCTGCTCACACCTTGCCAGGGCATTTTCTTCCTTCTCATCCCCCTTGCCTTGCTTCACCATACCTCACACCATGCCACTGTGGTTCCCACCTTCCTTATCTCCCACCTTACCACCATGTTTCTCTTCCTTGTGCCCTGCCACTATCCTCCCATTTCCTCTTTTGCTTTGCCACTCTTTCCTTGCATCTCATGCCTTCCACCTTTCTCTTCCCTCTTGTCTCGTGTGAGGCTGTGGCAGCTGTCTCCCTTTTGCCTTGGCACTACAGCTCCCACCCATCTCCTGCCCCTTGTTTCACCTTACATTGCATGTCCCTCCTTCGCACAATGCCTCCTGCCTCCCCATTGCCACACTGTGCTGCAGTACCAGCAGTATCACCATCTTGAGGTTAAGAGAAGAGGGAAAGAGAAGAGATGTGGGTAGAAAAGAGAGGTGGAAGAGGCAAGGAAAAGAGAGGCAAAATGAGAGAACCCCCAGCTCCCTTTGGTGAGTTAGAGCGAGATTTTTGATTTATGTTTCTAATGTAACCAGAACCTGTGCTGTTTACAGCTTTAAAATATAAAAGCTTAATACTGAACATCTGTGATGAGTGTATTATGAGGTTTCAGCATTTTAGTATTTGTGCTCCTGTCTCAGGATGATACAGAAGAGAATTCAAATGATGGCAGCCAACCATCTAAAAGACGACGGATGGGCTCAGGGGACAGTTCACGAAGTTGTGAAACTTCAAGCCAAGATCTTAGGTATTACTGTTTTTTCTAAAAAAATATTTTCTCTAGGTTGTTGTAGTGTGTGTGTGTATTTCCAAAACCTCCTGAATGCATTAGTAAAAATTCAGTTGTAAAGTTTATAAACATTTGAGCCTCGTTGGATTTGCTTGCTTATTCACAAGATACTGGTATTTTTAGAGCAAGGCTTTCCAAACAGTGTGCCATGACATGTTAGCGTGTCACTTGAAGTGTTTAAGTGTGTCGCTTACAATCTTGGAACTGCATGTTATTAATTATAAATCATATATTTTTAAACATATATGAATGGTTTTCGTGAGATGTTGTGTCCTCATAGATTTTGTTATTACAATTTATGTATGTGTCTATATCTCTTATAAGTGGTCAGTTTAACCTCTGGTTTGCTAGTAAAACTGAAATTACTGTGTCGTGAAATGATGCATGTCTAAAAAGTATGTCACCAACATGAAAAGTTTGGAAAGCTCTGTCTTAGAGTGTTTCTGCATAAACTCTATTCCTGAAATTTGGTATACATATAATCAAAGATGGTCACTACAAGAATCTTTAAATAGGACATTGGTGCTTTTCTCCTCTGGAAGTATATTCCAGAGTAGTTGAGCTATTCTCACTTTAGCTAGAAAACTGAAATTTGGTTTAACAAAGCAACAAAAAAGAAGTCATCATCAGGAAACTGGCCACAAAATGGGATATTTGAACATCTAATGGTTGAATCATAATACATGAGGTTGTATTTCTAATAAAGGACAACAATATCTGTAGATTTGTCTATTTAGAACATTGGTATACCTATCCCCAAGGTTGCCTAGGTGATTAACAACCCGAATAGAGAACAATATCAACGCAAGAAACCCTGCATGTTGG
Source organism: Iguana delicatissima (assembly GCA_948472985.1). Lineage (NCBI taxonomy): Eukaryota > Metazoa > Chordata > Lepidosauria > Squamata > Iguanidae > Iguana > Iguana delicatissima. The sequence continues at coordinate 219,971 of CAOKZL010002054.1, forward strand.
ATGAAATGCCATACTTTGGAGTCAGACCCTGATTGTTACAAGCTTGATCTTTCTGTGTTTAGCTTTAGCTACTTTCCAGCTGAAAACCTGATAGAATATAAATGGCCACCTGATGAAACAGGAGAATACTACATGCTTCAAGAGCAAGTCAGTGAATATTTGGGTGTGACCTCCTTTAAGAGAAAGTATCCAGGTATTCATGTTATATATGAAGTGTTACATATTAAAATGTGTGTATACCTTTTAAATACTCAGACCTATTTGCAGGGTCCAGTGACTGATTGGTCTTGCTCCCATGTTCAGATCATAGAGTTCGGGGTACATTGTTATTCTCTTGTGAAGATGACTTCTCAGTACCTATGATAATGTGTGAGTGCTTATTTGCCCATTACTCCCTATATGATTTTTTTTTTGTAGACTGCAGAATTCATAAAGCTACCTTTGAGACTATATTTCACTAGGGTTAGGGGCATAGGACCCTGCAAAAGTGGGAAAGATCACGAATATCAATGTGTGTGTCTGTGGAAGGAGGCCTGAGGCATGGTAGGGAGAATGGGTACTCAGGATCCAAACCCAGTCAGGGAGAGGAGAGGGAAAGGGGGTGAGTCAGCTTGGTGGCCCTGTACTTCCTCTCTTACCCATCTCCTTCCTTTGGTACGTGGGGGGCATTGGAAGAGGATTTATGATACTGAGAAATCGGGCTTTGTGTCATCCTTAGCTGGCCAGGCATTGGTTGATGGAGGAGGAGGAGGACTAGAGGCAGACTTTTAAAGGGCTGCACAGCCTGATCAGAGCCGCTGAAAGGGAAGACTGCCCCAGAAAAGATGCACTTGAGGTTGGGGGGCAAAGGTGGAAAAATGCTTAAATAACCAAATCTGTGAAAGTTAAACCTGCAAACGTGGAGGTCCGACTATATAGCTTTTCATTCTTTTCTCATTGTGCAGCTATTTCTCAAAAAGAAATTAATATTTTAAAAGATAATTCTGTGGCATTTAGGTTCCTGAAAGGGGATGTTTTGAGTGTCTGAAAGGTTCGAGGTTTTATTTTCATTCCTTGAAACCTTCAATAAAAATTAATGAAGGTCATCTTCTGTTTACTCTATTTACTCTTTGTAGTAGCAGCTGCTTCATTTCTTCAGATTGCTGGTAACTATGAGCTAGTCATTCTCTTTTAAGTTCAGGTTACCCGTTTGTTAACAAGGGAACCGTAAGGATCTTCCTATTTTTATGGCTCTGGGCATAGATGATAAAAAGGTTGTGAAGAACTTTGTACAACTAAAAAGATTTTTAATTGGCAAAAGAAAAGGAAAAAATCTGCCAGAGGATTCTTTCTCTGAACTCTTTCAAAAATATTCTGTCTAATTAGATGAAAGTATGTCATGTGGAAATTTGGTAAGGTGGTTTATAATCCAGTGGCCCAGGTTTGTGTCAGAATTAAAAAAAGAGGAAATACCAGTAATTTATATTTTTCCCTTGCTACCTGTACTAGTGGGTTCTGTCTAATATTGTGCAAGCAGACTCACTTTGCATTCCTGTATACCCCCAGATCTGATCTGGAAGGTCCTCCATACTCATGGGCAGATTTAGGACAGCCACAGAGGCAGTCCCTTATGGTAGTAGTGTCTGTTCTCCTGGTAGATGGAAACAGCAGAGAACAATTGTGTGTATGTAATCTCACATCCATGCATATTTTGGAGTGAGTACATATTTCATATGTTGGATATGAATGGAAACTCATTCACATTTCTCATGCTGCTGCCTGTTTCATCATTTGAAGCTGTCCTTAATTCAAGCAGAGGCCCTTTTAGAATTTACCCTCCTTTCTGTGTAAGCAGAGTCACTTTTTTTCCTTAAACTTGAAGGAAAGTAGATTCAGGGAAGCAACTGCTTTTCATCCCAGACAAACGTGTTTGTCAGGTTTAGGGAAGGCAAATGGTTCTGTGTTTCCTGCACAGGTATTAGTTTTGTTTCCCAAAAAAGTAGTATCAGCTTTTTAATACATGTTATTTAAGGAAATTTAATGAATATTTAACTGAAGTATAGCTATATTTACAAAAATCCTTTACACTTCCTTTTCTTTTACCACTTTTCCTCCCCTTTTCCTGGAGATTTAGAAAGACGAGATCTATCTCACAAAGAGAAACTCTACCTCAGAGAACTTAACGTCATTACAGAAACACAATGTACTTTAGGTGAGGACCCAAGAAGGTATTTTTATTTCTTTTCATTAAGTGCATAAACATATGTAATATAGGTTATCACTAGACTATTGAAACAAGCTTGCTGAGTCCGGAGGGCTTCAGACCTCATTGCAGTGGAGTTTTAACTGTATTTTTGCCTTCGTACTGAAAACCTTTTGGGGACAGTTGGAAAGTGGCTGGGGAACATTTTGGAGGGGGAGGAAGGAAACAGACAAATATCCAGAATGTGTGCTTTGTCTGTTAGAACTTATTTCTGACATGCCATCAACTTTAATTACTTGGATCAGTGTGCAGTTGGCAAACACATGTTTGCTTGTTCTGATACTGTAACCCACCAGTTCTTAATCTGGGGCCTGTGAATCTGGTTGGGAGGGGGACACAAAGTGTTGAAGAAATGTTATGAGCTTTCACAGTTAAAACAGAATGAGTGAATGAATGAATGGAAGGAAGGAAGACAGACAGACAGACAGTCATACGTTCATCTCAAAGAGCAGGAATCTTTTGCTTGTGATAATTTGTACAAATTTTCATTACAATATCTCAAACTTTTCAAAAGTTATGAAACTATTTGATAGCAGAAAATGTATTCAGCACCAGCTGCTTCTGTGTGTGGTGAGAAATACAAGCAAATGACACTGTGTGCCTGAGAGAAAGCATGTGTCATTTCTTGCTACCACACATACAACCGGAAGCCACTTTGAGTTAAGTCTTGGTGGTGTGTGGCAACAAAAGATATTTAAAGGGAGGCCATGGTAAAGAAAAGGTTAAAAACCACCACTCTAACCTACGGTGGCTGCAAACCTTAAAAAAAGACTAAGGCCATTTCTGCTCCAGTTCGTTACAGTGCTGTTATTCCACTTTCAACATCCTGTGGAATAATGGGGTTTGCAGTTCCGCGAAGGGCATTTAGAATTCTCAGCCAGAGAGCTCTTTGGCCTCAGTAAACTACAAAACTACATACCCAAGAATTCCACAGGATGTTGAAAGTGGAATGATAGCACTGTAACAAAGTCCTTAATTTTGCTTCTTTTTTTTAACAAAATCACCCAAGTAATTGTTTGATGTACTCTAGGTCTAACAGCCTTACGCAGTGATGAAGTAATTGATCTCATGATTAAAGAATACCCTGCCAAACATGCTGAATACTCTGTTATACTTCAAGAGAAAGAACGTCAACGAATAACTGACCATTACAAAGAATATTCTGTAAGTACACGCTCTGATGTGATTCTCTGAGATCTTTAAAGACATAGAGCATGATGTTAAGTGTCTTCTGAGATGCAAAGTTTCTACAAGCTGTGAACTAACGGCAACAAAAATTTCTTTCAGCAAATGCAACAGCAGAACACACAAAAAGTTGAAGCAAGTAAAGTTCCAGAGTACATTAAGAAGGCTGCCAAGAAAGCTGCTGAGTTCAACAGCAACTTAAACCGTGAACGAATGGAAGAAAGAAGGGCGTATTTTGATTTACAGACACATGTAGGATGGCATAACTTTCTTTCTCAAATGACTATCGGTAGCTTCTTGTTTGTAGTAAAGATGTCAGATGTGTTTTTTTGGGGGAAACACATGGTTGTATCCAGTGTTACACTAGGGAGGAAAGTACAAGTACAAAGTGAAGTCATAATAAGTTGGGGAAGCAGCTGTGCAGTGGATTGTACAAATGGAATCAAAGTATTGGATTTGACATGATGATAAAAGCTTCTCCATGGAGAAGCTTTGTGTTGGTAAAATGGCATTACTGGATACAATTGTGTCATTTTGTTTTAAAGCTCAGCTTTTTTCTGAGCAAAAATATTATCTTTAGGACTTAGCTGGTTTTCATCATCATTCTAGAATTTGTTGCTGTTGTGTGCCTTCAAGTTGTTTTTGATTTACAGTGACTGTAAGGTGAACCTACTACCCACAGAAGGGACCCAAAAAACATAAAGCAATGGTGGAATATTACTGTTTATACCAATCAAAATCTTACAGAGTTCCCTCTGTACATGTACATGGATGTTAGGTTGATATGTAGTTGTTAGGAATATACTCTAAGATTTTGACTGGTATAAATAGTAATATTCCAGCATTGCATAAGGTGAACTATGATGTGTTTTTCTCAGTAAGATTTATTCAGGGGGGATTTTGCCACTGCCTTTGTCTGAGGCTGAGAGACTGTGACTTGCCCAAGGTCACCCAGTGGGTTTCCAGGGTTCTGGTAGTCCCAATACCCAAACCACTGTACCGTTCTGGCTGTTACTCTATCTGGGTTTAGAAGTCACTCAGAGTGAGACCCCTATGGACGCACTCTCTCTGTGCCCTGATGTTTTTTAAATGTTACTTTACTTTATTTACGTATCCTGTTGACTGCTTCTCAGCCAATGAAGCCTCTGAGGCAATATACAATAAATGGTGCCCCTAAACAGTCTCCTGTCCAAGTACTAATAAGGACCAAGCTAGGACAGTTTTGATATCAGTGATAAAACCAAAGGCTTTTTATCTACAGCTACCTTTTCTTATTAATGAATTACCCCATTTAAACTGTGTTTCCTTTGCTTATGAAAGCAAGGAGAACATTTAATAAATAATATTGCTTTACTGAATTTCAGCTGAGGGCATTTTAACTATAAATGCATTATTTATATTTTATTTTGTATATAGCTGTGACTGAAAATATGGAAGTTTTCACATGAAAACATCAGCACACATAGCAAAACACAGTCACATTCTATAAACCTTTAACTGTTCACATACATTGGAATCATGCTTTTCCTCTTCCTTGCCTTCTCCCCAGCCACACAGATAATGTAAGAAAACTAAGATTATGGGTGTAGTTCACCCGATTCTTCCTCTCCTCAAGCTGCTTCAGACAACTGCTAGCCAACTTTTTAAAATGTGGAATGGCAAATTGCAAATACCCCTTTGTGCAAATGCCCCTTTGGGAATATGCCAGGGCATGTGATCTGGGAAATAACCTGAATCCAACTGTACATAAACACCCTGGGTCAGATTAGATTATTTTGCAGATGTGTGAGGACACACAGAATGCTGGTGCTGACTTTGGTATGCAGAGATTTTAGTTAGCTGTCGTGTGAGCTACTCTTGGCTCGTAATGGATTGTGGAAATTGGATCATTCATGCATATCCCCACACTTAAATGGTACATTGTACATGTGTGGACAAGTTCATGCTATTGATAATATTTCATCTTGTTATAGAAAGCACATCAGTTTGTAAAAGCTGGAAAATGAGTCCTTTATTTTTGTGTTAACAATGCAGATTATCCAGGTGCCTCAAGGGAAATATAAAATCTTACCTACAGAAAGGACAAAAGTTAGTCCTTATCCTGTGGCCCTCATACCTGGCCAGTTTCAGGAATATTATAAAAGGTATGATAATGAAATGCATTTGCTTTGCGGGAATGTAGTTCACAAAAACTGCTAAGAAAAAATAGCTTTTTAAAAGTTTACCTACTTATAAAGGAATGTGATACTTGTTGAGTGATACTTTGATAAAGCTAGTTTAGCAGTTGCTTTCTATAAAAAGTGTACAGTTGTAACGTGAGACTATCAAGCATAAGTTTTACCTTGTTGGACTTGTTCAAAAGTTCTGCCAGGTTCAGTGTTCTGCACCCACTTGACAGTCAGGTCCTCAGAAACTGCATTCCTCTGAATTCATTAGTTTCTCTCTAACATCTGGTATTCTGAAAGGAGCTAGATTCAGTGTAGAGTATCGAGCTCGTAGTATGGGAGAGGCCAGTGGTCTAGAAGCCAGAGCCTGGAGGAGTTATCTTTTGGACAACAATTTTCACAGGTTCCCAGCCAGTGCTGCTTCCATGCTGGCTAGAAGATTCTGGGAACAGAAGTCCAATTTGTTTTTCAGAGCTCTATATAAAATATTACTTTTTTGGATTGTTAGTCTTCTGTCATAAGTTCTGTATTGTTAAATATACATAAGAATGTGTGAATCAGATCGCAAAGGTATGCTAGTTCAATATAAAATGTGCACATTAGTCATCTAATATACTTATCTGGGCTTAAGCTTCATTAAACTCTTTTCTGACCTTTATCATAATACACTTAGGCTTTTGTTTGCAATATAGTCAAATATTTTAATGACATATCTACACTGTATGAAGTTTTTACACTTAAAATATATATTTTATACTCTTTAAAGTATAAATATTATATATATGCACACACACATTATTTACACAGTTACTGAGACTTTTTGGATACAATTTTATGAATCACAGAGGAGTACTTTTGAGTTTCAGCTAGCTTGTATTTTTGTTCACTGTGCAGTTGCTTAACAAAATATGTTGATAAATTAACATTGTAAATTGTAACGTTGTAAACATTAACATTGTAAATAATTACTTCACTCCAGATACTCTCCAGATGAGCTCCGATATTTGCCACTAAATACAGCTCTTTATGAGCCTCCCTTAGATCCAGAGCTACCTGCCTTGGACAGTGATGGAGATTCAGATGATGCAGAAGAGCGAGGAGATGAAAAGCGGAAAGTCAAGGGCAACTCGGTGAGCTAAAATACTATCTGTTTGTGTGTTTCCTTTTCCCTAGCAGGTGGGTACAAGATATAGAGGATCACGTTGTGAATCAGTTCGGTGAGCTAGTTGTGTCTATACAGTTGGTGAGTTAAATATGGCAAGCCAGTAATTTGCATGGCAGACTGATAAATTTGAACTGATTTTCCCATCTCTGAACATAAGTGCTGAATTACAGTATGCTCGTGCAATTAATTTTTATATTTCTGAAAATTACAATATTTTAACTGTATAATAATTAATGAACTTAAATCAGTTGAAACCTTAAAAAATTGTATTGTCATCTGTACACTTGCTGTTACTTCCAAACAAGTAGGGGATGCAGCTTAAGACACCATAAACCTGTTCATAGATTGGTGACAAAAAATTGGAAATTCTTTGCTGTTAGGAACTGCTGTTTTGCTGTTATTGAGTTGAATCTGAACCAATAAGACACCTGTTTTGATTGTCTGCCTTTCTCCTAGCTTGTTATGTGTGATACTTGATGCTCCATTGACAGATCAGTGGATTGTAGGTCGGATTATGATTCCTTTCATTGGAGACCCTTGTAGCGAACAAACGTCCTGTCCTTTTATATGAAACTATGGCTTCAAAATTTAGAAAGGTCTTTTTGTTCTTTGCTATCTCACTGCAAACAAATACAATTATGGTGTTTTTGCTCTAGGACAATTCATCTGGCAATGTCTCTGAAGGCGAATGCCCTGTGGAAAATCAGGATGAACCTCTCCAGGGAAGACAAAAAACAAGAGAAAGAAATTCTACTCCAAGAAAAGAGGGTTCCAAACGATCTGTATCCAAATCGGTTCCTGGGTACAAGGTAGAAGAAAAAAGCCCCTGACTCAGCTTCTTTACTGACCAGCCTCTCTCCTTGAAACATTTAACTTTGTTTTTCAGAAATATGGAACTTCTGCTTACTATACTTGACTAGCTGCTCTCCTGTTGTGCATTCCTGTTTGCTTCCTTACTTCCTGTTGCTTTATTTTACTTGGGGCCTTACTGTTGTTACCTTGGCTGTGGAGTGGCTTTTATTTTCTGTACCCAAATTGGTTCCTAAGCAATTGCAGCATGAAGAACCCATTTAAAAAAGAAAAAAAGGTTCCTCCCCATCTCAGTTTGCAGAAAGGGAGGTTTTGTTCTTTTACTATCTTCTGAGGGTAGACAGTTACATTTCAAGTATAAAATTGGGATTTACTTTTAAATAGCTTGCTCCTCAGTGTGGCATTTGGCTGGCGCTATACAGTATAGTTAAAGCATTGCATAAATATATATTGTGTTACATTTTCCAGGTGAAAAACATAACTGTTTAGAAAATGATTTGTTAATAGCAACCTTAGCAAAATTGCCCTAATATGTAGGAAGCTGGAATACTTTTTTTTAAAGTTTCAGGAGCACAATGTTGCTTGCTTATAGGGAAAAAACCTAATTTAGGGGAGCTGTGCTAGGACTCAGAACTAATGGATTCAACCTGACTTTGCAGGGTAAGACTTCTGATACTAGACTACACAGTTTAGAAGGTGGTTCTGTATCACAAAGCTAGAGAAGATCCCATACTCAAAAGTAAGGTCCATTGGTTTAGTTCTCACATTATGTATGCAGTGAAAAGACAGAGAAATGTGTGATCCCAGACTGTTCCTGATGTCGTCGCCCATAGAGTTGAGGAAGAAGATACCTTATTCAAAGAGGTCCAGAATCTCTGTACCTTAAGCTTGCCCTGGACTTGAAATTACTGTCTTTCAAGCAGTGATTGTGACATTCAGTATTGCAGCCATCAGAACTACTGATGAAATTTCAGTTTAGGATTAAATGTACTATCCTATTTAAAATGGAATTTTATTTTGAAGTAAAGGAAAATTAGCAATAAACCATTTGGTTTCCATGAAACCAATGGAAGATTTGCTTCATACTGTGATTAGAATGGCAGGGATGTTTATTGCAAAGGTACAGAAAGAAAGTTAAGAAACGTGATTCTGAATTGCGAGAAGAGGTAATTTAGTACTATCTTGTCTGAGAAGTTGTGTAGCGCAAGTAACATAGTTTTAAAATTCAGTAAGCCCATACCCAACTTCATAATTTATACACTGAATGCTTTTTAAAAAGAAAAATCAAAATCTACTCAACTTTCTTATTAGTGTTCCACAGCTTTCATTGGAAAAAAGCTTCCAGGAATTACTGGAAGTTAGTTAAATACGTGATTTTAGACTGTATTACAGAAATGTTAAGTGTCACCCATAGCTCTTTTCAGAGGTAACTTTAAGGGATGCAAGTGAGAGATTTAAACTTTCACATCTATTTTTACATACTTGCATTGCAAAATGTTTATTTTATTGCAGAATCAAACATGCCAGTAATTTATGTAATCCAAAGAAATAGCTTGAGAAGGCATTGTAGCATTTTTGAACTTCAGGTATTATGTGAACAAAGGTTGTGACATGTAGCAAATATTAAGCTAGTCTTTCATTGGAAGGTACAACATCAAGAACTGATTGCTAAAGCTCTTGGCTCCTGAAGAGAGAATCTCTTTTTGCGGGAGGGGGGGTTGGTGGTGGTGGGATTAGCACTTGGATTAAAAATGGATCCAAGTGACTCCTCGCTGTTGATTCATAACTATCTGCATTTTAGTAATGAGCCAACAGTGCACTGGAGAGTTCTTCTCTGGGAGTCCCCTTGAAATGTATGCTGTGGTGCTCTGCTGCAGCTGGCATTTATTTCAGTGAGGCTTTTGTAGTGCATTGGCTGCAAGAAGACAGTGTAAACTACTTTGAGAATATTATGGTGCCAGCTCCCCTGCTCCACCATTATGGCAGTTTTTCATTCTTCTGCATAACTTTCACTTCACAATACCTGACTCTGTTTAAGGTTGGAGTTGTTTTAAACACATTATATGTTTTATTAGGTGGAACTACTAAGATGTTAGTGACTTCATTGGAGATTGCTAAACTGTCTGTAACAGGTATTGATACATCATGTGCCTAAGTAAACATATAAATGGGGTGTAGCAGCTGTCCCCGAACTCCTAATATTTATAATGTTTTTATTGGCCTGCATTCACTATCCAGGTATAATCCTACAGTAATCTTTAGATGGTAATTTTCATTTTTTAAATTTGAAAGAACATTTAGAATACGCAAGCATACTGTTAATATGCCATGGAAAGCAAACATTAAAGTGGGCTTAGCATATTTCAGTTTTTAAATAGGCAAGTTTCTTTTTATTAAGCTTTTAAGTATTTGTTTGTCTCTTAATGGGGGAATGGTTCCTCATGCGCTATTCCTCAATAGCCATTATTTGTTACTCTGACTGATGAAGGACTGACAGTTGTAATTGCACAGACAGTATTCTTTTCTCAAGAGTAAGGGAAATTTGCACTTAGATAAGTTAAGCATGCAGCAAGAAACTGGTTTGCAATCCTGTTATCATCCCACTCACCATTCTCCCTGTCCCAGAATTTTCTTATTCATGTTAATTTGCTGTGAAAACAGGAAAGCCTTATTTTCTGTGTTTCTGGAAACACAGTGTGCTTTCTAGTTTTTTAGGGTTGGCCATATTCTAGCAGCTTAAATTCCAATTATCTAGTTCAGTTGTTACGTTATGGTCCAGCAAACCATGGTTTATTGAACTGGGAGCAGGTAGCACCCTCAACCACCTCCATCTTTGCTTCTCTTTTTCTTACTCAGTTTCAGAAAAGAGTTCTTGGTTCATTAATGCACAGCTTCACATAGTCTGTGAATCAAGACAATAGTTTAACAGATCAGGAAGTCTCCAAAGCCAAGCATTAACAATCATCACTAGGTATTGCTTCATCAATCCATGGTTTGTTGAACCACAAATGTTACCTCTTAACTGGCCTTGTGTCTTTGATAGGATTTAATCAGCTTGTGTGCTGCCTTAATTTTAAAATGTAGCATAGTAGGAATCTTTGTCCTCATCCTCTTTTGTTCCGTTGAAAGCTGACAGGAACAGCAATGTGGCAGTCAGTGTTTTCCAGTGTTCCCACAAAGCCATTTTTATTTCTTTCTAATGTCACTTGAATTGCTTTGAAATGTGAATAGGCTTTCCTTTTGTATGTCATTTTAATAGGAGAACTTTCCAAGTTTTGGGAGGTTCCTTTTAATGAGTATGTTGTGGCTGTTTACTCCTTGGTTTTTGGAACTGGGAACCAGGGGAAGCATTATTAGTAAGTGTACCTTCACTGAGGCAGTGTTCAGCATTTAGACTGAGTCAAAATATTGACCGCACATATCACAACACAGTAATAGTAATTCACAGGTAGGTTAGCTTGGGGTGATTGAGAGAGGGTTTGCTTACACTGTCATATAGCAGTAGAATATAAATATGGTAAGAAGGTTAGATAAGCGCACTTGCTGTTTTCTCTGTATTGATATAGCTTAAAACACAAGAAACCTTACCAGTAGAATGTAACAGTGCAGTAGGATGAACACTGCAGGAATGAGGGTTTAATCGTTTTGCTGGGCAGAGCAGGGTATAAAAAGGTATACAAGTAGGAGTAGGATAGCCATTAGAAAAATTTTATATGTATGTTTTCACTTCCATGGTATTTATTATTTTGTAGAGATATTTGTGAATGTTAGACTCCTTTTATCATTTGATTTATATTTATGTATAAAACAGGTGGACTATGCTTTTTTTAAGAAAAAATAAATAAGCAAAATTATTCATGAATGCCTCTGTCATCTTTTTGAAAAAGAGCTATTTATAAATGCCTTGTGGGTGTTTAAAGAAATCTCTGGAGGCCAAGCAAGTTAACACACCCTGCTGCCCTAGTTTTTAAAATGTGGATTTAATAATTTCAGAAATCTGAACGCATAGTAGCATGTAACTTATTTTTTCTGAAATTGTTAGTTCTTTCAGATTCTTAGGAACCTAAAATAGTATTTTTAGCTGAGACATGTAAAAAAATAATAATGAAAGGGTTCCCCCGACCCACTTCCCTTGTAATCAGTTCTGTTTGAGTACAAAATAACTTATTTGCTGTCCATTTAGTACATCTGGTTTATAGAGCAATGCTTGATTACATAATAGTAAGTAGACCAGTGTAAATCTATATGAGTACTTTCATCATAATTTGGCAAGTGTATCCATTAGCATTCCACTGTTTGGAGGGTTGGCATGAAGAATCTTTCCACATCTTATTTTTGAAAAGCTGTTCCTCTTTAGCTGAGTAAAGTTCCACAAGTTTACAGTTCTTTTGAACATAGGGATCTGTTTGGTTTCCTTATTGTCCATGCTCATTCTGATACCAAGCAAGCAGTGTCACACTTGTAAACTTCCATGTTGCCAACATCAGATGGGAAGGAGTACCAAGGTAGGGGTGTCATAGATTTAAAAGGTGTTGCAAAAGTAATCTAATCCAGCTTCATCAGTGCACACAATCTGCCACTACAAATATAGCTGATAGGTAAATTTCTAACAAAGGAAAAACCACCGACAGTAGTGAAGTCTGTTTCACTATCAAACAACTAATTCTGTTGTTCTTCTTTACTTTTAGTTGAAACCTCCTTTCTTGTAATTTGAACCTGTTAGTTTAGATCCTAGTCATTGGAGTAGCAGAAAACAAAATTGCTTCATGACCTCTTCACTTATTTGAAGATGGCTGTCATATTGCATCATCTCTAGGCTAAATATGCCCAACTTTTTCTGTTGTTCCTCCTAGGACTTGGTTATCAGGCCTCTCACCATCTTTGTTTCCCTTCTCATGAATATCCTCCTTCAACAGCAGTTGAATATTTCTCATAGACCAGTAGATATTGATTATGCAGATATAGGAAGACCAATATTTGCAAGCTATACCTGGCCTATGTAAGGGATAGAATTGCTGTCTGTCTGGTAGTACCTAAAGACTTGTACCAGTGATGTTGGTGTTATTTACGGAAGTCTAGTTTGAATATCAAATTATCCAACAAAATGTCGTTTGTGACTTTGAAAAACAAATCTGATGTGGAGAGTGGGCAAAGCAAATGAATAGGCTGATACATTTTGCGCACTGGCTACATAGTTCAAATTTTTTAAAAAATATACAAAAATTAAATATGAATGGTTTGCTGTTACGTGTTAAGTTTTGGTTTGAAAACATAAACAAAAAGAAAAGCAGTGCACATAATTTAATTGATCTAACTGTTGCACTGATTTTTATTCAGATAGTGTGATTCAGACAACTAACATAGGCTTATGAATTGCATACAGTTCATCCAAAATTTAATTTTTGTAATTTATAAAAACTGCCATATATGTGTTGATTGGAAATTGATGTGAAATATCTAGAGCAGCGGTTCTTAAACTGGAGTCCATAGAACTCCAGGGGGCCACAATGTCCTCACAGGAGGTCATGAAGGCTTGAAGAAATATTACAAGCTTTTACAGTTAAGACAGAAAGAAAGGAGGAATGGCAGATTAGTACAGAATCATTCCAATAAAATTGTTATAATAGAGGTTTGTGCATTTACTTATTCTTCTCTTCTCTTCAAATTTGAAAACCCTTGATGAGCAACTTTAAATGAATATTTGATGCACTTTAGGGGTTTTAAATCTTGAGTTAAGTCTTTGTGGTCCGCAGCAACAAAAGGTTTTTAAAGGGGTCCTTGGTAAGGAAAAAGTTAAGAACCACTGATCTAGAGTACTTTAGAAAGATAGGAGTTGATGTCATATGTGCTGAAAGATACAAGCAGAGTCTTTGTTAATGGTGCTGAATTATGCAAATTCCCACAATGTATAATAATTTATCATAGCCTGTTCCAGAGTTACATCTCTTTTCTCATGCCAGGAGCAAGAACCAAACACAGGGTATGTGATGCCAACCGAATATGCAGGTTCAATTATTAGTGGGACAAAGAAGCGCAGTTGAGTAAAGATGTAAAGCCAGTTCTGTGTGCTTAGGCATTGGGCTATAATTGGGGAGAAACAGGTGGCGTTCTCCTTTGCTACAACTAAGCACTAGTTGCAGCTTGCTCACTTCCTCCAGTGTAAGGCTAGCTTCATACAAACAGATGCCAATTTGTAAGAGTCTGTAGTGCTGGGAGATGATTTCTTCCTGAGTTTTGGCGGAGACACATTCAGGACCTGCCTTACAAGATTAGGCCAAATGAGTCATTTGTTTGACTTTGAAAAGCTTACTTACTGCATTTCTTACTGCATTTCTGAAAACTGCCCAGTAGATGAAGCTTGCTGGGCAACTCACAAAATGTAAAAAAACAAAAAACAAACCCTTGAAATACCCAAAATAATAGAGCAAAGCTGATAATGGTGATCTTTAATAATAAAAACCAGCAGGAATGCAGAGATCTACAAATGTACTAATGTATTTTTTTACCAAAAATCCCTGAAACTAAAAAGCTGGGGAAATTACCGGCACCTTTCATTTGTATACTGGTTAACTATTTTTTGCAAAGCTGTTGCTTTGATGCAACACATAATATAACTTGCTACTTAATTCAGTTTCATATGTTATGCCAGCTTTCTTATAAAATAAGTCTATTTTTTTGTTTTATTTAACAACAATCACATATGCAGAAGTTACAGAATTATAAAGTTAATAAGAAGCATCAGCAACCAAATAGTTAAAACTGATGTTCCATTGTCTTATCTATTATATAATTTTACCCTCACAACATGTTCAATATTTTTAATATGTCCCAAAGGAAACCTTCCTTCTTTGATAACTTATCAATTTTATCTACTTACTAGTCATTCTCCCATTTTTCTTTTCCATTTTCCCTCTATGCTTATTACAGACATACTCTCCCACTTAACTTTCATATAATTAATTAGGCATTCCCAATCATCATTAAGTTTCTTTAATATTCTATCATTTTAAAATAAATGCCTATTTAGTAGTACAATAGAGGGTTTAGCACTTTTCTGTTGTCTTTCTGCAGAAAAACACAGTGCCCAGAATCCTGTATCAGAGTTGTGTCTCCTTAAGTGGACTTACATATTCAGAAATTAGAACTGGGCAGTTGCACGACATTCATATCCAGTAGATAACTGCTTTTATCTTACTATATAGTAAAGCCGTCAAAGTGGTCGATGCACATTACACATTGATGTGAATCATACACCAATGCACATCGTTTCCAATGCACATCAGGCACTCTTGCCATTTTCCCAATACACATCTTCACAATTCCCTAGCAGGGTTTCTTAGCACTTCTGCTACTTAGCCAGGTATATCTAAAATTACATTAAGTAAAAGATGATGTAGGATTCTGAAAAATTACAATTTGATTTGCATATGCTTTCTTCGGCTGGGGTGCAATCTATAAAATACTCGTATAGTTCCCTTTGCACATATTTTAAGTGGACTGTTCATTTCTTTTCCTGGTTTCTTTGTTATAATCAATGCTTCTTGATTTGTCATCATCCCCTTTGATTCACATCATCTGAAAAAGTTCATTAATTTGTAGAAATAAAAATCAAGAGCGTCTTTTTACAAGCAAAAACGTGTATCAGTTCTTCAGGAATGAATTTATAGCCCTCTTCTACCCTTCCAGCCAAAGGCCATTCCAAATGCTATATGTGGAATTTGTCTGAAGGGTAAGGAGTCCAACAAGAAAGGGAAGCCTGAAGCCCTTATACACTGCTCCCAGTGTGATAACAGTGGTAAGTAACAGAACCTGCTTTAAATATCTCTTAAGTTTATAAAGTGATAAGCCAGTTGGAAAAAAATGAAATACTGAATCAAATTAACTTTTTTTGGCGATTTTTAAAGCTATTCTGTCTGCCAGAACTCTGTATGCCAGGTAACATAATCTGGAGTTACGCACTCATGACTGCTATGTATTCACAGTCCCTATGTAGCCCCTAGTTTAGGAGGCATGTATGGACCATGGAAATCCTCAAGCCCCACTTAGCAGGCAGCAGCTGCTGCAGTCGACAGGGGTTTGTTCTCACCTATCGGGAAACAACTGGATGCTGGTCCCACCCACCTCAGGAAAGCAGTTTGTGATGTGAAGAAGAGTTGCGACAGGGACACTGTTTCTGTCTGTCACACTCGGGGGGGGTGGAGATGGCTGCCAGCTGTTTCCCAATCAACAGGGGAACAGACCTCCATCAATTGCAGCAGTTGCTGCTCTGTAAGTAGGGATTGGAGGGGGTTGATCCAGAATTCACTGTGTGGCATTGTAACTACAGTGGTTACACATACACAAAGACCATACAGGACTCTGGCTAGCATCTCTAAAAGATTGGAAGGCACAGAATATTTTGTGAAATCCATCATTAAATTATTTCTGTTTTGACCATTCTTGTAATGACACTGGTTTTGATTTAGGCCATCCTTCCTGTCTGGACATGTCTGCAGAGCTTGTTGCGATAATTAAGACCTACCCTTGGCAATGTATGGAGTGTAAAACATGCATTATATGTGGGCAGCCTCACCATGAGGAGGAAATGATGTTCTGTGACGTTTGTGACCGTGGCTATCATACCTTTTGTGTGGGGCTTGGTGCTATCCCTTCAGGTAATTATAAGAGTTATTCTTGTTCAGAGACTGAACCAAGCTTGAGAATTAACAGTGACTAAGCTTGCTTTTCACCTTCTGCTGGAAAGATGCTCATATGAACATTTCATACAATGAGTAGGAACCTTGCTTTTTACTTATATTTCTTCTCGTGACAATGTTGTGTTTTTAAACACTTAACTGTGGACAATTTCTTGTTTATGGAAGCTGCTTGAAATGTAGGGTTTCCTGTAACAGTTTTCTGCACCAAAGAAAGTAAAACTGCTTTCCTGTCAAAATATGGCAAGATTGGCTACTTCCAAGGCTAAAAAGAAAAAGCTAGAGCATATAATATGTTCTTTGATGTCCAACAAAGTTCACAATAATGACTGGTTTTGTAATGTATACATGCAAACCAGAGGATGTAAGCATATTTGAAAAGCCAACTGAAGTGAGAGCAGATCTAAAGTGATTGTTGTGTTTTTACCAAATAAATCAGTTCTGTGGTATAGCTGCTCAGCTAAACTGAACATGCTCCCCTCCAACTCACACCATATATATATCCAGTGCACCTTCTCTTACTGCCATCTCTGTGTATAAAATCTTCATCTTACACAAAGTGTTGTGTTCCTATACTTAAAATGCCAGTGACATGCACACACAAATGCTGTCACATCCATGCACATGTTGCATACTTTGAAAAACATGGGACATGAGCGTTTGTGTTTTTTGTCTTATGCGGTGGTTCCTGAAACAGAACCCCACACGCATAGGGAGAGCACGCTGTATGTATATAGTGAGAGAGTTGGAGGAAAAAAACACAAGAAATCAAGTAAATTCAGCAAGTTATTTACTTTTAAGTAGCTGCTGGTACAGCCTGCTGTGTTCATAATGGAAACTTTCTTTTTTCCATTCAGGAATATAATATGATAATTATACCAAATTACTTATATACTAAACACAATTCTCCACTGAATACAGACAGTATCATGAACTTTGCCGTTCTAAAGTAGTCAAATTTACCTCAGAGGAAATATTTAAGTAGTGTGTTGCTTCCACTCCTCTGAAATGTACTTCCAGGAATGAATTAAGTGTATACTTTCAATCTTGAGGGCTACACTTAGTGCTAAAGATATGACTACTGAATCCTTGTGGAATGAAGCAGCATTGTTTCTATCAAGTAAAGAACCCTAGAGAGTCTAGCACACAAGATTTCTTGCAGAACTTGTTTGCCAGTGTCATCTCTTTCTCATTTACCCCCCACATGAGAGAAAACTTGATCAGTATACCATTTGAGCAGCTTGAAATAAGATTCTACTCCTCACTGGGAAATGTTGGGGGGGAAATCTCAGCTTTCTTGAAATATATTTTTAAGGTTGTATGAAAATGATCCCTATTCTGAACTATGTGTGATTGAACATGACCAAAACAAAATGTTTGCAAGAGTGCACAACACTTCAACCTTATTTACATTGGCCAGGATTCTAGATCAGCTACTTAACTTAGTAGTATCTCCTGATCCAACCCCCGTCCAGGCTGTCCAGCCAGCAGCTGCTGTGAGCGATCGAGTCTGCTCCCCTGTCAATCAGGGTGCAGCAGACTGACATTTCCACCTCCATCCCACAAGTGATCTCCACTCTGAGGAGGAACTGAGACAGGGATCCTGCTTCTGACTGTCACACCAGAGATCACTCACCAGTGGGTTGTCAAAACACTGGTCTACTGTATCCCAGTTGACGGGAGACCAGATCCTTGTTGCTCTCAGTGACTGCCTCCCGTTAGATCAGGAATGAGGGACTTTTATAGGGATAATGAATATGAATCACATATAGATGTGTAACCTTGGGTTATGCATTGGTTACTGTGATCATGAATTCTAGCCATCGTGCCCGTTTCCTTCCCTGCCCCAAACCAGCACTTGCAGCAGTCTTTTTATACTATTGGATATTTTGTCTCCTTTTAACCGACAGCTCTGATTTTGTAGGTCGCTGGATTTGTGACTGTTGTGAACGGCAGCCTCCAGTCCCCAGGGGTAGAGGGAGAAGAGGGAAGAACAGCAAAGAAGGATAAACATGAACAGTTACATTCTGTATTAAACTACACAAAAACAAGTGCTAAACTTGGTGCTATTTTATCTACCACTCTGTATAAGGAACAATACCACTCAAAACATTGTTCACTAAATAAAGTTTTTAATTTCAGTACAGTGGGGAAAATTATTGGATACATCCTGTTCATAGCTTTGCTTTGTAATTGACAGTCCCAGACAGAGAAATAGTCTGTCTTATCTGTCCGCATGTAATTTGTCAAAAGGATTCAGAGCTACACAAAAGTCACTTTTATGTAGAAACCTCGCATAGCAATCACTTGTGTTCTTTGTCCTGCTCTGAGGAAGGGGTTAGATTACCAGCTGGCAATTAAGAGAAGTGCTATCAAAAAACAGAATAGCAGCTCGCACCACTTGAAGGAGAGGGGGAGACCTGTTTTGTAGAGAATTAACAGGCATTTTTGTAGCACAGTTGAGTTGACAATGCTGTGTTTGAATGAACGCCGTTATAAATGTTCCGGGGGAAAAGAAGCCTGTCGTCTTCAGACCATATACCTTCTCTTGGACAATAGCTACTTCTTTCCAGCTACATGAAAAAGAATTAGATCTCTCAAGACCAGCTGTTAATGTGCTTTGGTACAAATGCTTAAACCCATCAATGGCACTACCGTTGCTTATTTCAAGAGAAGACACAACTTCAGCTGTTTAACAGTGGCACAGACCCCCCTGGTAGCAGTGAGCTCTCCTTTATTGGAGACTTTTAAACAAGGTTTAACTGTCTCACTAAGTAAGGAGGGTTTAGCTGTGGATGCCCGCCCTGGCAGTGGTTGGCTGAAATGAACCTTGAGATCTTTTTCAATTCTGGTTTCCCTTTGCCAAGTTATGGGTGCAGATTAGATACATGCCTGTCTCCCACACAGGAGTTTTGGGCCATTTGCGCACTAGACTGTTACAGCGCTATTATTCCACTTTGCCACCTGGCCCCTCCCGAAACTGCAAACCCCAGGATTCCATAGGATGTTGAAAGTGGAATAATAGCGCTGTAACAGTCTAGTGTGCAAATGGCCATAAACAAGCACTAGTGTGAAAACAATGGCCTATTATTGGAGTAGACTTATTCAGTCAATGCAATCTACCTGTATTCTGACTCACTGTTCAAGAACTGATTCAGTAAGTCCATTCTAGCTAGGAATAACAAATAGGATTCAGGCCAAGATGATCAATTTCAATTTCCAGTACACTGTAATAAAAACACTCCTTGCTTAAAAAAAAGTTTATATTCCAGAGGCCAGTAGTCTTTTAAAATGTGCTTAGTCCTACTTCCACTCTTTAAATAAAAGAAAAATCATGTAGCATTTGTAATTGAAATGTAATGAAATATTGGATGCAGATTCATATTTCTAAATTTCTTAAAATCTTTTATACAGAAAATAGATTTTATTCAAAATCACAGTGAATTATAACATTCGTATTTCCCCCTGATCAGTTAAGGGAGAATTGTAAAAATACTGCAGATGCTACAGCATAGCTCTGGGAAAAGATTACAATACAAAATTAGTTATGGCTTTATTTTCCCTTCCCCTCCACCACAGGACACGCCAGTTAGTACTAATGCTCAAAGAACAGCCTTTGTTTAGTTGTCCGTGTTGTTCACACCCAAAGAGCACTTGCCTACCTATAAATCTAAAAGAGAATTTCAAGTATTAATTTGAGTATTCCAATCAGTATAGTCCAGAAGACTGATTCTTCATCCTGAGAGTCATCTTCTGTTGAATGAACATGCTTCCGGCTCATTTCCATCTCTTCTGGATTGTAGGAGCCACCACCAAATGGCGATTCTACAACTGTTTGATCGTAGAACACTTTGATTTCAAATTCACTTTCCCGGTGAGAAGGATGACCATAAATCCCTATTCCCACTGGGCGGTGAAAGTGTGCAGGTACATAAACCACATCCTGGCCACAGGTTACAGACTGTAATTCATAATCATCGAAACTGGGGTGAAGGGTCACATCAGATACGTATAAGTCAGCATCACCTTTCAGACTCTGCATTTGAAGCACTATCTTCCCTTCGTGATTCAGTCTTAAGTAGCTGTAGTTTCCAGCACCAATCTGACCATGAAGCACGTGCAAGAGAATCCATTCTTCAGGTATATCTTCAACCTCATTAAAAGCGCTTGCTGTTAGAAGGCCTTGAAAAGCAAGCAGCATTACTAGTAATCTCTTGCAGCAAGTGGCCATCTCACCTGTGTTGGATAGAGAATGATCTTGTGTCACATGCAATGAATACTTTAAAAGAATGAGATTTAGGTTTGCACAGGAGTTGCATGAAATGGTGCGTAGTCAAGTTACACTATCATTCAAGTCACTACACTACATCATGTTCTTGGGGACTTTACTACTAGCTCATAGGTTCCATGTGAAAACCCATATAGGTGAAATTTTACATGTGCACTCAATAAATTCAAATGGAACTAAAAGATCAACCTCATGCGGTACAGATGAGAGACATCGTATATATTTTGGCCCCAAAATCTAATTGCAGTTCACATAAATATGAGACCTATACAGCCGTTCAGCATAGACTTGTTTTGTGAGAAAAGGCCTTCCTTCAAAGAATATGAAATTACCTTTGGTTAAGAATTATTGAAACTGAGTTGCGATAGCAGTGTCTAGATCTGCTTTTCTGCAAAACGTGAAGAGAACGGAACCTATGCAGATAGAACAACCTTCCTTGTAATACAAACATAAAAATGCAGTCCTCTCCCTGTTACGAAGGGGCAAATCAGGTCTTGTATCTGTGTTAAAACGCCACTTAAACCAAGAGTGGGGAACATTGTTGTGTGCCTTCAACTTGCTTCCAACTTATAGTATCCCTAAAGCTATTATGGAGGTTTCTGGGGCTGAAACATGCAGCTCCTCAAATGTTGGGCTGCATCTCCCAACAGAGGTGGCTACAACCACTGGAACTGGCAGTCCAAGCTCAGAATGAGCCACAACCTTTAGCTGAAAATTGCAACCATCTAAATGACAGAAAGGCATTGGCTTGTGGAACTTGGACCTCACCTTTGGCTTTATAGAAGTGTAAATTTTCCATCATGGCTCCAGTGGCAAGAAAGAAAGAGAAAAAAATTGTGTGCGTTGGGGGAGAATCATAGGGGGAAATACTAAATGGACAGGAATCATGAGCCCTCCACATGTTGAACTGCAAGTGGTTATCCCAGCACAACAGAGCACATGCAATGCCTAGACACATCACACCGTTGGCAAGTCCTAAACTGCAGGGCAGGGGTAAATGCGTTGCGACCCTCCAAATGTTGCTGCTGTGTGCTTTCAAGTAATTTCCCACTCATATGGCAACCGCAAGGCAAGCCTATCACAGGGTTTTCCTGGGCTGAGAGTGTGCAATGCGCCCCGGGGCACCCAGTGGGCTTCCATGCCCAAGCAGGGAGTTGAACCCCGGTCTAAAGGTACATAGTCCAACACCGCAACACCATGCTTTCACGCAGTTGGCAGCTGCTACACTACAAGGCAGGGGTAAATGTTTTGTGACCCTCCAGGCGTTATTGACCTGCAACTGCCAACAGCCAGCATAGTGAAGTGGTGAGCAACGCTGGGAGGTACAGTCCAAAAAGGTATCTGGAGGGCTCCACAATTTCCACCTCTTAGCTAGCAGACAGAAAGACGACTTGTAGCAAACTTCCTGAGATGATTTTGGTCACCTCATTTGCCATCTTCCTTCTCATTAGTTGAGGATGGCTAGGAGGGCATAGTCCTGATTTCACCCATCGCTAGGACCAGAGGGACTGTGACTTTTTAAAGTGTGTGAGGGGATTAAATCAAATTATTCGTCCTGTGCAGGGGTCCATTCACACAATACAATTATAGCACTATAATATAACTTTTAAACTGCCATGGTTGCATCCTATGGAATCCTGGAACTTGTACTTTTGAAAGCACTAGAGCTCTCTAGCTGAGAATCTGAAGCAACCCTCCCCGGAATTTCCAGTTTCGGAAGGCACTAGAGCTCTCTAGCTGAGAATCCGAAGCAACCCTCCCCGGAATTTGTAGTTTCGGAAGGCACTAGAGCTGCCTAGCTGAGAATCCGAAGCAACCCTCCCCCGAATTTCCAGTTTCGGAAGGCACTAGAGCTCCCTAGGTGAGAATCCGAAGCAACCCTCCCCCGGGAATTTCCAGTTTCGGAAGGCACTAGAGCTGCCTAGCTGAGAATCCGAAGCAACCCTCCCCGGAATTGTAGTTTCGGAAGCCACTAGAGCTCCCTAGCTGAGAATCCGAAGCAACCCTCCCCGGAATTTCCAGTTTCGGAAGGCAATAGAGCTGCCTAGCTGAGAATCCGAAGCAACCCTCCCCGGAATTTGTAGTTTCGGAAGGCACTAGAGCTCCCTAGCTGAGAATCCGAAGCAACCCTCCCCGGAATTTCCAGTTTCGGAAGGCAATAGAGCTCCCTAGCTGAGAATCCGAAGCAACCCTCCCCGGAATTTGTAGTTTCGGAAGCCACTAGAGCTCCCTAGCTGAGAATCCGAAGCAACCCTCCCCGGAATTTCCAGTTTCGGAAGGCAATAGAGCTGCCTAGCTGAGAATCCGAAGCAACCCTCCCCGGAATTTGTAGTTTCGGAAGCCACTAGAGCTCCCTAGCTGAGAATCCGAAGCAACCCTCCCCGGAATTTCCAGTTTCGGAAGGCAATAGAGCTGCCTAGCTGAGAATCCGAAGCAACCCTCCCCGGAATTTGTAGTTTCGGAAGCCACTAGAGCTCCCTAGCTGAGAATCCGAAGCAACCCTCCCCGGAATTTCCAGTTTCGGAAGGCACTAGCGCTCCCTAGCTGAGAATCCGAAGCAACCCTCCCCGGAATTTCCAGTTTCGGAAGGCACTAGAGCTCCCTAGCTGAGAATCCGAAGCAACCCTCCCCGGAATTTCAGTTTCGGAAGGCACTAGAGCTCCCTAGCTGAGAATCCGAAGCAACCCTCCCCGGAATTTCCAGTTTCGGAAGGCACTAGAGCTCCCTAGTGAGAATCCAAGCAACCCTCCCCGAATTTCCAGTTTCGGAAGGCACTAGAGCTCCCTAGTGAGAATCCGAAGCAACCCTCCCCGGAATTTCCAGTTTCGGAAGGCACTAGAGCTCCCTAGGTGAGAATCCGAAGCAACCCTCCCCGAATTTCCAGTTTCGGAAGGCACTAGAGCTCCCTAGCTGAGAATCCGAAGCAACCCTCCCCGAATTTCCAGTTTCGGAAGGCACTAGAGCTCCCTAGGTGAGAATCCGAAGCAACCCTCCCCGAATTCCAGTTTCGGAAGGCACTAGAGCTCCCTAGCTGAGAATCCGAAGCAACCCTCCCGGAATTTCCAGTTTCGGAAGGCACTAGAGCTCCCTAGCTGAGAATCCGAAGCAACCCTCCCGGAATTTCCAGTTTCGGAAGGCACTAGAGCTCCCTAGCTGAGAATCCGAAGCAACCCTCCCCGGAATTTCCAGTTTCGGAAGGCACTAGAGCTCCCTAGCTGAGAATCCGAAGCAACCCTCCCCGGAATTTCAGTTTCGGAAGGCACTAGAGCTCCCTAGCTGAGAATCCGAAGCAACCCTCCCCGAATTTCAGTTTCGGAAGGCACTAGAGCTCCCTAGCTGAGAATCCGAAGCAACCCTCCCCGAATTTCCAGTTTCGGAAGGCACTAGAGCTCCCTAGCTGAGAATCCGAAGCAACCTCCCCGGAATTTCAGTTTCGGAAGGCACTAGAGCTCCCTAGTGAGAATCCGAAGCAACCCTCCCGGAATTTCCAGTTTCGGAAGGCACTAGAGCTCCCTAGCTGAGAATCCGAAGCAACCCTCCCGGAATTTCCAGTTTCGGAAGGCACTAGAGCTCCCTAGTGAGAATCCGAAGCAACCCTCCCCGGAATTTCCAGTTTCGGAAGGCACTAGAGCTCCCTAGCTGAGAATCCGAAGCAACCCTCCCCGGAATTTCCAGTTTCGGAAGGCACTAGAGCTCCCTAGGTGAGAATCCGAAGCAACCCTCCCCGAATTTCCAGTTTCGGAAGGCACTAGAGCTCCCTAGGTGAGAATCCGAAGCAACCCTCCCCGGAATTTCCAGTTTCGGAAGGCACTAGAGCTCCCTAGCTGAGAATCCGAAGCAACCCTCCCCGAATTTCCAGTTTCGGAAGGCACTAGAGCTCCCTAGCTGAGAATCCGAAGCAACCCTCCCGGAATTTCCAGTTTCGGAAGGCACTAGAGCTCCCTAGCTGAGAATCCGAAGCAACCCTCCCCGGAATTTCCAGTTTCGGAAGGCACTAGAGCTCCCTAGCTGAGAATCCGAAGCAACCCTCCCCGGAATTTCCAGTTTCGGAAGGCACTAGAGCTCCCTAGCTGAGAATCCGAAGCAACCCTCCCCGGAATTTCCAGTTTCGGAAGGCACTAGAGCTCCCTAGGTGAGAATCCGAAGCAACCTCCCCGGAATTTGTAGTTTCGGAAGGCACTAGAGCTCCCTAGCTGAGAATCCGAAGCAACCCTCCCCGGAATTTCCAGTTTCGGAAGGCACTAGCGCTTCCTAGCTGAGAATTCGAAGGAGCCCTCCCTAAAGTGCAAATCCCAGAATTCTACAGCGTGGGACCGCCGCAGCGAAACTCGAATAATCGCGCAACGAGTACGCAGTGCAGCCAGGCCCCGGGATTCCTCCGCTGAGCCACCCTGCCCCCCCTTTCCCGGGACGACGGGGAGAGACCCTCTCGCCTGGCGAGCCCACCCGCCAAACGCCGAGCCCGCCGGCAGCGCCGCGCCGCGCCCCGCCTCACCCCAGCGCCGGACGCCTCCCCGCGCCCTCCGGCCGCCACCCTCGAGGGGCCCGACGGCGCGCGCTGCCACAACGCCCGCCGCCCTTCGCCCCGCCCCCGAGAGCGAGACTCCCCTTGCGTATCGCGAGAGTTCGAGTGGGCGTGGGGAAGGGAGCGGGCGAGGCAGGCGCGGCGAAACGAAGCGGGGCGGAGTCGCGGCGTGGCCGCAGTGTCGCCGTGGCAACCGGACTCCCGAGGCAGGCGGGGCCGGAGCGCTTGTTCGAATAATGGCGCGCGATTATTCCGCGGAAGCATCCCTGATAACAATGCCGGAAGACAAGGTGGTGAGGTAAGTACCTCCGCGTCGGGTTCTGTGAGAGCTTGTTTTCCCGCAAGGAGCGTTCGCGGGTTAATTTCCCTCCAGTTATCTCTGCCCCACAGAGCTAGAAACTGAAAAGTGATACCAGACACACACACACACACACACCCTCCCTCGTGTGGATACGAGCCTTCTGAGTGTCCTTTGAAACCATGAAGTGTGCGGTTGCCAGGTTTCGAAGTGGTTCCCCTCGCTGAGGGCCGGAAAGCTCGGGGCTGGTAGGCCCCTTATTGGAAGGTTGGAGAACTTTTCTTTTGGGCTGGCTGGAGTGCCAAAAAATCCAGTATTATTGGGTGTGGGCCCCTCATAAAGACAGAAGTGTGATTTGTGAATCTGGACACTGTTCATTTGGGAGAGAAATACAGTCATCCCTCCACATTCACTGGGGTTAGGGGCACAGGACCCTCGTGAAAGTGGAAAAACGTGAGTAGTTCTCGGCCCTCCCAAACCAGAGTTAACCCACAAAAAAAGTATGATCACTCTGTTCAACCCACCATGGATTCCTCTGAGGCATCAGGGCTCCTTCGCAAGGCAGAAGCGGGGGGCTCCCTGCCACCTCCACTGCTGCCCAACACCATTTTTAATAGGGGCTTCTAAGCCGCCTTCTCAGTTTCTCAGGCCGTTTCCGCACTAACCTGTTGTAGTGCGATGATTCCACTTTCAACATCCTCTGGAATCCTGGGGTTTGCAGTTCCGGGAGGGGCCGGCTGGCCCCTCCCAAAACTGCAAACCCCAAGATTCCAGAGGATGTTGAAAGTGGAATCATCGCGCTAGAACAGGCTAGTGCGGAAACGGCCTCAGTCTGACCAGGCTTGCAGTCCCTATTAAAAATGCCATAGGGAGGCAGCAGAGGTGACAGCAAATAATCCGTGAATAATCCAATCCGCAAAAGTGAAACCTGCAAATGTGGAGGGCTGACTGTACACAGCCAGGTTAACTGACACCAACGCTTTCATTTGGTATTTAAACAGAACACAAACTTGTTAATTGTTGCCTTCTGTGCGCCAACCTTGCAAGTTATGAATTTCCAATGTTGCTTATTACTGATCTGAAAACCTGGCAACACTATCAACTATACCAAGAGCTAGGAGTGCTTTCTTGGGATTAAGAAAGATTGCTGTTAATTGATTTTGCTTGTATGGAGGTATGTACAGGTTTTTTTTAATCCTTGCACTTTTGCCTTGCACCTCATCAGGAAAGCCTGTTGTTTCTTCAAACTGGAAATAGGACAGAAGAAGCCAGCCCTCTCTTAAAGCAGAGGTGGAAGGGACAGCACAGCACTTTCCCTAGTTTGGCTGCCTCTCTTGCCCATTTTGAGGACAAACCAGAGTCGTGCAAGCACTGAATACCTTGCCTTTCAGTCAATCACCTAGCAGTTTTTCTTCCCTGGCACCACACCCCTCTCTGAGTGAGGCTGTGCAGAGTACTGACTGATTGGCACTTACTTCAGTCACAGGGCCCTTTCACACACACTGATAGTGCTATAATTCCATTTTAACTGCTGTAGCAACATAGCAATAGCATGTGTATTTCTATACCACTTATCAGCTAAGTGCTCTCTAAGCGGTTTACAATGTGTTTTGCTAATTGCCTCCAACAAGCTGGGTACTCATTTTACCGACCTGAGAAAGGAAGGAAGGCTGAGTCAACCTGGAGCCTGGCCGGATCAAACTCAAAACCATGTGGCAGCAGTACCAGCATTTAACCACTGTGCCACCAGGGCTCCTGGGACTTTTGAGCTATGACCCTCAAGACCAGGGTTCAATTCACCACTTGGCCATGGAAACCCACTGGCTGATCTTGGCTGCATCACACATTCTCAGCTCCAGAAAACCTTGTGATAGGTTTGCCTTAAGAGTTGCCATAAGTCAGAAATGACTTGAGGGCACACAACAACAACAACAAACTTCATGGCTATAGAGCTCTACGTCCTCACTTAACTACAAACCCTGGAATTCCAGAGGATGCAGCCATGGCAGTTAAAGTGGGATCACAGTGCTATAGGCCTTCTCTATCAGCTACTTAGTTAACTTGAGTGCCTCTGGTCCTCCTCCTCCTCCTCTGCCTGCTATTTTCAGTAGTGGGAAAATTCCCACTGGAGACCTGTGGCC